>BGPR01000611.1:0-64908 GCA_013235015.1 Araneus ventricosus | reverse complement strand
ATTATAGCGAATATTTTTCATGGAAAATACGGTAGCACAATTTTGCTTTCCTCACATCTGGGCTTGACTATTTCTTAGATAGAGAATTATTAATGTCATCGCGTACATTCGAGGACAGTGTTAGTTCCAGGAATAAATATATAAATTCCAAATGCTTTCTTATAGGTTACATCGTTAATTCATCAAGCATATGAGAGAATTTAAAGAATTTATTCAGATTCACATGTTTTATGAAAACGTTTTTCAAGCCATAATTTGATATACGATGTCGCACAACATCTTAATTCTAAATGGATTAAATTTTAGTTCTTTCTTTTATATCTACTAATAATAAAGCAGAATGTGTGTGTGTGTGTGTGTGTGTGTGTGTGTGTGTGTATTGGTGCTCAACAGGACAGACCTCGAGACCTAGAGGAACAAAATTTTGCACAAGCATAATTTGGAATGTGCACCTCGGAGCCGTTCTTTTGAAGTTTTAATTAGAATTTTAATAATCAGCTAATTTTTGGAGTTTCTTCTTAATTACTTCCGGAAATATTACAGAAAGTTATAATTTTTCCATCTTCTGAAAGTACAAAAAATTACCTTTTCAATGATATGAAATAAGTTGTCATACGATTTTTTCTCTAAATTTCTAAAATTTTTGAAAATATTATTTGTCATAATTTGCAACAATACTTTTCATTGTGGCAATGAAATTTATACTGATTTCCTCGTTTAAACAAATATTTAATTCGTGTGTCTCTTCCGTTGTTGAAAGCTAAGATAATATCCTATTGGATTTTACCTCCTTTTTTTATTTGATCAACTTTTCTTTGGAATCTGTAAAGAAAGTCCTCAAGAAATTAAGTATATAAGGAAATAGTCCAATAAACTGAAAGATCATGGTTGCTATGTTTTAATTAATTTTATCAGCATGTTTTAATCCATTTTACATTATGCTGGACATAAGACGTGCCACGCTATTTCGATGCTGAAATCAAATTTCTTCAATTAAAGTTAGCGTCGATTACGTACAATTAGATGTTACTTGACTCCATTAGGGACGTTCATATAGGTAAGGAACAGAACAAGTGGAAGTTTGCGAAAAGAACGCGGGCTAAATGTCTATCGGAATTGAAGTTTAAAATTACTTTTTTAAGGGAGCAATGAATGTCAAATCATGCATGAGACAGTCAATTGAAATTAAATTCCCGGAGGAAAAGATGGTCGCCGAAGTCAGCTATATTGAAATAAGTGATTGATATTGGATTGACCCTAAAGAAAATTCACAAAACAAGTATTTATATATATAAGTAGCTACCGGTGTGTGTTTTTATATATACATATATATATAGTTAAAAAAATGTAATTAGCTTAATATTTGCTTAATATTGGTTTGTAAATAATTACTTAAAGAATAAAATTACTTTTTTAAGTTTATCTTTTAAAATAATATAAAAAAATTATTGTAATAAGAATTTTAAAAATAATTGAAACTTCTTTATATTTCATTTTTCCCCGTTTAATAATAAACAAATTTATATTCATTTACCATTTTACTCAAAATCTTTTCATTCAACTCTTGTCATCGTTTGTTTCATTTAATGTTAATCGTGAATCGTTAATCGATTAAAGTTGTCCTCTTTTTGATTTGAATGTTATCGTGGAATATATTTTCTTCTTTTGCTTTTGTTTCTAATGGCCATAACATGACATCCAATATTTTCATAATCGTTCACCTAATAAAGAAAGTGGCCAAATTCACAGCTCTACATGTCTTACAACGGGATTTCTTGCTAAAAATGAGGTTGCTGATCAATACTTGCGCAACAAATCGAATTCATCTAACAAAGGAATTTTAAATTCTAAAAGGTACTGAGAAAGGATTGTCGTCGTGCATTGGCTCTTCCTGGAGACTTCTGATAAGGCTCTATGTGATTGTGATCCGGTGATCTGGCTGACCACACCATTTGGTGAACAATCTCTTTCCCCAGAACATCATCCCCCTGCTGATCTCTGCGTGGCATCCTACCAAACAAATATTTACCAAAAGATAACCGGAAAACCTCAATTAAGGAGTTTCAAGATCCTCATCTCTGTAGCACTGCCTGATAGACATTCAGATCATCCAACATGATTCATCCGCACACTTGCATTTCATTTCCATTAAATGATCTATTGCCTCATGTCAGAGGGATGATAAGGTCTACAACGCACCCTTCTGATGAAGATTCGTCGCGAGTCATCATTCTGTGCACTGAATCTGGACTCATGAGTGAAAGGTACTTGGGCCTAGTCTTATTGTGTTCCAAATTGGTGGTCCCGGCTCATTAAGAGTGGACTTTCTAGCACAATGTTATGAGACAAGCAAATACTGCCTATCACCAGGAGTATAATTCCTTCTAAGCTAGGTGTTGGTAGACACCACACGCACAGTTTCCCTTGAGAACATTATTCCATTCGAGTCAGCCAGATCCCGAGATAAGTGTTTCCAGAAATTAGCTCTGTTTGGCGTCGTGCATTTAATACCACTTATCAATAATCTTCAAATGTCGCAACTTTTGGGCAAACTCGGTAGTCTTTCCTGATCACTGTACTTGTAGTTTGGAATTGGTGCCATAACCTGGATACAACGATTCGGGGCACTCTTAACCATTGAGAAATTTCTGCTTTGAACGGGCCAGCGACAAGGATATTAATCATTCTTCAATAATCAATCTGATCTTGAATCTTCAGATAATAATCTTCTTAATTTAGCATTTAAATGATTACGATATTTCGTTTGTGTTGGTAATAATAAACCAGGGCAATTTTCTTATAAGAATCATACATCCATAGACAAAAATTCTCAATGAGAAAAATCGGCCAGTTTCTGATTTTCATATTTAATTTTTAATTGACACGTAATATAAAGTAGATGATTACTGTGCATTGACCATTTTCGAAACCATATAAAACATAAATTTTTGGAACACAGGGTATTGTGACAGGAACTTCATATAAAAGCGGAAAATGAGTTTCTGACGGAACTTTTGGTTACTTGTATGTTGGAAAGTAGGTCTAGTTTAAATAGTATTGAAGATCATTAAACTTATAATACATGTAGTTTGTCTTACTTAAATCATTTGCTGAATTACTTTCTTAATTTTTCATGTGTTAGTGAATAAATTATGTGCAACGTTTTTTAATCAATTCTTTTTTACCTAAGAAGGAACACAATAATATGTAGCCTTAAATCGTCCCTTCGCATTCTTACACTGCATGCTCTTAATAACTTTGGAGCTTTTAGTAAAAAAATATGAAATTTTAAAAGCGTTTGTATAAGATAATCATCTTTTATTTTTGTACTTCAGCAGTCAAAAAGCTGTTCATGACGCATTTTTTTCTGCTCAAAAGATTTATGCAAATGTAAATGCAAGGTATTCAGACTCTACTTGATACAAATAACTAAAAAGTAATTATCGTTCCGTTCTGTGATAAATAATTCCATTTATTTGTTTATAAGTAAATTATATAATATATAGAGAAATATATGATACTTACTGATCACGGATTATGAGTTATATATGGCAATGTTTTAAGCAACTATAATACTAAACTAAACTAAACCGTGTAACTTAACTACATCTGGAAACACCAGGTTAATTTGTATATTTGTCAAAAAGGACGAACCATTGGACTTTTATCTTCTCTCATTCAAGCTTAAGGCATAATTTTCTTTGAAAGTCAAAATTCACAAATTCCTTTTTCTTGTCCATTCCGAAGATCACTCCGAAGAAAACTTATCGTTGGCTTCAAGTATTCGTTCTTTTTATTTCCAGAGGAAATAGACGAAAACAAGAGAAATCTTTTCTAGAATATTTTGAATTTCCATTGAGATGAAAAGATAGACAGAAATTTCGGACTAGAATCTGTTTGATGTTCCAGATTCTTAAGTGGTCAGAAGAAGAGTCTCTTCACCTGGATGACCACTGGACAATAAACCCAATAACTCGAGGAGTTGCCTTTTGTTTTGGGATATTCTGAAAATCTTCTGTGTTTTCTGAGATTTTCGAGATATTAGGTTTGAAATATACTGAATTTATGTGCAGAATGTTCTATTTTTAATATTTTAATAAATATTAAATCGAAAATGTAATGATGTTTGGAGAAGTGACATACCTGACTGAAGAATATTTGCATCTTAAGGATGTTTTTATTCGCATAGAGTTTATTTCGTAGCCTTTTGGAGACTCTATTTCAAATATACATCGATGTTCAATTCTATAATGCGTTCAATCACATTTAATTAAAAACTTTAATGACACGTATTATAATTTTAATACGGAACGTCACTAAACTGCAACCAGAGGCGGCTCGTTAGCTCAGAAACAAGCAGTGCTGCAAACGTTGTATATATCTAAGTTGTAGTTAATTTTGTCCTGATTATTTTGGTATATGATGATGACATACTAAAAATTTATAGTATTTGAGTTATAAGCAAGAAACTAGGAGAGATTTCATATTTTTTGGCTATAACTAGGATTGAAACAAAAATTATTTGCGGCAAACCTCAGATTAGAGAACAGCACCAGAGAAAACATGAAGAAGCAAAAACACAACTCCTCCAAAATAGGTTTGTCTACCGAAACAACTACTAACTCCTCCAAAACAACTACTTAGCGACTAAACTACTAAGATCAAGCGAGGAAAAACCAAAAGAAGAAGTCGCGCCAAGCGAGATCTGGGGAAAATGTAGCTCAAATGAATGCAATTTCAAGCGGATAAAGGGTTGCTTTTCTCCCGCTTCGCGTTTCTTATTACGTTAATTTCGGATCCTCAGGAGGGGAAAATCTGCTCGCAGCTGTAGTCTGTCTCTCTCTTAATTCTTGATTGATTTTCCGTCTTCCTTTCACATTTTTTATTACGTTTCAGCCATTTTCGTTGATCACTGAATTCTCAAAGTGGAAAAGTAAGCCAATTAGAATAAGAACGAAAATACAATCTTTTCAAATAATTTCATTGGGGACTGCAGCTCTGAGGCTCTTATGGACGAGCCGCCACTGACTACAACTGAATGTCGACATCATTCTGTTTTCTGATCTATTAATAACACAGGTCTGCAATTAAAAAAATTATTATATAGCGGGATGGAGAAGCGATCTTCGCGTCCCGCTAACGCCACTCGCGTTAAAGCACTTTGGAGCCTCAAGTGAATGACGTGTCTTATTTTTCGACTTGAATGGGTGGGAAAAAACCAGTCTTGGAACAAATGGAACGGAATGGAGTACAGATAAATTGCCGGCTGTACGGCTGCCGGATGAGCATTACTACAAATTTCCATGCAGCTGTTTCTGTTTATAATTTCGTGATTTGCTTCGTCGTTCTGCGTCTGCAGGTTCATTCGGTTTTCACGCAGCTGCATCAACTAAAAACAAGAAGATCAATTAAATTTATTGCAATACTTTATTTTAGAGTACAGACTATGTAAATAAATTATAGTACATTATTTTCTAAGTTTGAAATTTTCCTTTTCAAAAATGATGGTACATATTGCTGTCCTCAATTGAGGACGCTGGGAGTTCCAACTAACTTTTATTCAAATTTTAAGAATCATTCTTATCTCTGTATTTTTTGCGTAATGATTGAATAAGAAACTTGATCGACTTTTTCGTTTTCGAAGCAAATATTCATTAATTGATTTTGGGTAACTATAGTGTAATACTTATGTATCGCAATTTCTTTAGGTATGATGAAGATCGAGAATATTCGTTTTTAGAACAAATTGAAACGGATATTATTGTAATTCCACCGGGCTTTGACGAGATAACTCTTTCTAAGGCCGTGGGAATAAACTTCCCACCAAATTCGTCAATTTTTAAATGCAATTTTTAAGGCTGGCGTAAATTCTCGCCAGAGTTTTAAATGAAACAAAACCTGGATGTTCCAATTTCTTATCTCTAACCTTAACGGAGTGCCTTGAGTTGGTAATTACTTATTAATTAGTAGAATTAATTAACACAAAATTAATGTTCATCGAAAAATCTAAATGAATTTCTTTTCTTAAATTAACCTCAATACCAAAGTTATTTTATAATTCCACTAATAGAAAAAATGGCCTTATAAAAGGTTAACTGATTAGAATATTTTGATGATGAATGTGCAACTATGCCTGCAATGTCTGATATAGCAGGTACAGATGAAATCAAAATTTCAGAGAGATTAATGAATATTATCGATTTCGATCAAGATTATGCAGAACCACCCCCATCAGAAATTAAATGGAAATCGAAAATGACAAAAGTAAATTGGTGAAAAGTTGAACCTGAATATTTAAAATTCAATAAAGAAATACGAACAAATAAAATTTCTGAAGCCTCATAAAGAAATGCGCCATTTAAGCTAACAGAAATGTTTGAAATTCTTTTCACTCAGGAGGTATATTGCCTTATTCTAAATGACAAGCTTAGATATGATGCTGAAGTGAAAGATACACCATATTACTCTTTCTCCAAGGATGATGAGGATATTTAAGTATTTAAATGTATTTCATGAAAGTTAGGCATTTTTAAGCATTTTATTTATGCATCGTGTACTTCGATTCAGTAACTTTTTAAAAAAATTGTCCAGTTCATCTATCGTTTTTCTTAGCAAAAAATTAAAATTTTAACACTAAAAGTATAAACTTTAGTCTATAATTTTGATAAATATTAAACAATAAAATTATTTAAATCAAATTTGTGTAAAAATTGAATAAAATATTTTTATATGTTGTATCAAAGCTTATTGACTTCAGTAACAAGACTAACTTTTTATCACTGTAGCACCCAGCGTCTTTAAATAACGACTGGCTGTAATTTCAAAACTAACAAAACAATTTCTTCAATTTCACAGTTTTAACTCTAACTAGTCCATAATAACTTAGATTTGAGATATTCATCAAAATATATTCAGCAGAATTAATTCAGGCGTTAACGCGTTAAGAACCCTAATATTTAATTCTAAACTTTGATTAAAAGATCTTTTATTTATTTTTAGTCTGTATTGTAGTTGAGAGAAATGGTTTACAAGGGATGTGTTATTTGGCCAGACTGTTTCTGCTATATCTGTTGTAACTGTACAGTAAGAAAACAATGAAAGATTTTAGATTTTGTGCGAAACGTGTACTTTGTTTATTTCGGCATGAAAATGGCATTAGAAACAAACCTTGAGTCGCACAAGAAGTTTGTTTTTTCCGTATAGAAGAATTAGGGCAGTAGTTTCAATGTAAAAAAACAACATTTTCGGATTGTTTAACAATGGCTTGTTAAGAGTCTAAAATTTATATAGAGGATTGCTATTTTTGTATACGTATTGTCAAAAGTTTCAATCTGAAGAATATATTTTATCCTAACATCCCCTCTTCCAGACACCCTGTCCCTCATGGACCCTATATATTGGTCCGTTCCCTCCAGGTATGGTGCAAAATACTGCTTCATACAAAATGGGCCTTATAAAACAATTTGTTGAGTCATTTCCTAAAGAATATTGTTTCAAATACCTTTAAGAAAAGTTTACAGGTTTTTCGGAATAAAAGGTGAAGGAAGGGGTATTTGCAGACCCCGACGTAAGAAAATTGATGAAAAATAAAATAAATCTTAATTCAAAATGAAAACATACAGGACAAAGGCCTAGAAATCCTTGAAACTAATGTTAACTAACTTTCTAGGAAACCAAACTGACCCAATCTAGGAAACTATTGTAGAAGAAATGTAAGCAAATGAATATAGGATGAAATATGAGCTAAGAAGATCATTTTCTCCATTCGTAAGTGAATTATTTCAATATGTTTATATGAAATCAGGAGGAATTTCACAAAAGATGCAGTCATGAAAGATGGTATCAAAAGGAAGGTGGAATATCAACGTGATAAGCGACTATTGCTGGACGTTGAAGAGAGAAAATCCCCGTGAAATTCACCAGAACAAAAGCGGAATAAGAAATATTCAGAAAAAAGATAAAACTCGTCTATAAAGAATTGCAACGTTTTAATAAAATCATTTATCGTTTAAAATATAACAGAGCTAGAATACAAATTTAAAATATGTAAGGGAAAGTCGGACAAGACGACGAATTGGATTTTTCTCAAGAATTACCTAGATTAATGCCCCGATTCTGCATAATCAGAGACCTATAGCGACCAGCTACCCGCGTCACACCAAATGATTCCACCCCGCCATAAGTGTGATCCACAGAACGCAGTAATGTGTTTTTGAGTTGTTCATACTCAACTTTTGGTTGCTGCTTGGCAAGGGATAACGTTCACGGAGTAATTATTTTGGATTTATGTATGCGATATTCGTAAAGAGCTATTCAAAACGAGTTCAATGTTGTATTATTTTATTTTTCTGATGAGGTGATATCCTTCAAAGATTTTTTGAAACAAAAAGGTGAAGTCGGGTAAAATGACGAATTGGGTGGAGGGTAGGATGATGAAACCCTCCACTTGAATTCATGAGCACGTCGTGCTACCTGACTACCACTTGACCTTCATGCACCTCTATGACACTCCACTGAAAAATGAGCATCTCATTAAAAATGAGAAAAAGAGAAAAGAAGGTAAACGAAAACTCTGAGAGTTTAAGAATGCTGTAGCTAAAAGGACTAAACGTAACAAACCTGCTAAAGATTCTACAAAAATGAAGAAACCAACTAAGCGACACTTCGACTTCTAATATTCTGAATCTGATGACTCAACTCATTCATTCAAATTTCCTTACGTAGACGCTTATGACAACTGGATCCAGAGGACGTCTTTAATGAAGAATGCATCATTTGCAGTTGTGACGTATGCCCTCCTCCGACAGCTGTCATTGATTTAAGATTGGGTGTGTGCGTTTCCAGGCGCTTGTCACTTTGAGATTCATCTGAACAATGGACCCCTGCCCTTACCTTTCGTGCTGATGGTTTCTTCAAGAACCGGGAATCCTCACCCCTCTATTGACGGGCTACTGCCTTTCATTACCGAATTTTGGGGCGCGGTGCAGAACTTTCATCTGCATATTGCACCATAGGCAACATTCCTAAACAGGTGTCTTTTGTGCAGGCAAGTGTGTTCCCGTGAGAATGCAAAAGGGTTTTTCTTCTCTGCTGCGATATAAGGTCGGGACTGAACAACTAAAGGGGAGATGAGATCAAGACATCCAAACTGGTGGTCGTTTTCCACGGAGGTCCGATTTGGACAATTTAGCGAAACTCGCGGATTCTTTTACCAGTGAATGGACACCCCGCCTTGGGGCTTACTTTATTATCTTATTATTAACCTAGAATTTTGATATTTGTTTATAACTTTCTATATTTACTCCAGAAGTATTATCAATAAATTATGTTGAATTTAACTTAGCTGTAAATGTTCTTTTAAGCATAACTGCAAGACGTTACACAGTGAGCAAGGGAAAACGGAATTGGGATTCCAATGTTTTCTGTGCTTGCTCCGGTGTCATTCTACCTGTAACGATAGGGACAAAATCCAAGCCCGTGGCGGTGCGATTTTTGTAATTCCTTTAATTTCTTAAAATTCGAATATAAAATTTCGATTGATAATATTTCATTTGTTTTATGTTGTTACTTTGATCGGATTATGCTTATTTTCTGTTTGTTACGATCAAAATGTGATCTCAACAATTTTAAATGGTTTTTTGATAGCATGTAACGTTGAATTAAATTATTACCTCATTTCGTCATCTTACCCGACTGCGTATGTAAGATGAAGAAAATGACATTTTTTCACAATGAAAATTAAGGGACTCAAATTTGAAATTAAATATTTAAGAAAAATATCACTTTAAAGTAACGAGTTGCCGGATGTTTTCGTTGAAAAAATAATTCTCCTGTATCGAATATTGAGGTCAGGAAGCAGAAGGGCGTGTCCGACACTCCTCGCCATGTAAAATGTGAAAAACACAGACTTCCCTTTAGTTGAAATGAGTCAAATCCATGCTATCTGACTTTAAGGTCACATTTAGCAAACGGAACGTGTTTCAAAGAAAATTCTTTTATTTTCTTATTGGAATTCACCATAAGGGATATGAAACACTCTCTTGCGCTTCCTCGCTTCAGGCTTCTTTGTTCACTTGAGCGATCGTATTAGCGACAGGAAAATAATTTTGTCTCGCTATTTTAGTTTTAGTGAGGAAGCAAGTGGATTCAAGAACATTTTGCGTTTCTGAAATGGAGATTTTGGCGGGTACAAGACTTAAACTGGATAATAGTGTAAGTGAAAATGTCAAGAGATTGATGCAAAAGTAATATTATTTTGGACGTAAGGTAAATGTAGTCAGCTGGCACACGTCTTATCTGATTTCGCAAAAACTACTGGAGGAAAAGCCTAAAATTGCAGAAACTAATCTGAAAAATAGACGTGTATTACGAATTAAATTTATAGGATCTAAAAATAACGCCCATAAGCATTCTTATTTAGATTTCTAAAAAATGGTTTCCTGTGTACCTAGAAAATTATAAGCAGTATTTTTCTATCCAAATTATATAACCTTTCAAGTGTTTCATATTGATGATTCTTTACTGTAAATATTTTAAAAACATGTATGTAAGGTTTTATTTTCTAACTGTTTGCTTTTATGTGTTTTAATTATTTTAATTATTAGAGAATTTTTTTTGTCGTTTAATTCTATAGTGATATGTTGGTTATTGTTGGGCATTTTTGTTAATGCAATCACTGGATGTTTCTACGTTGGGCGCGCAAAAAGGTGTATTGTTATCGCTATTGTTTACTTCTTTTTTTCTGTATATTTTTTCTGTTTTTGTTTTTCTATCATTTGTATATAAGGACTATACTTTTCTTATGTGTTCGAAATGCGCTGAATAATATAATGTATTTTTTACTAAATTTTTCATCTAAAAATTTGTGCTTGTATAACTAGAACTGTTTACATGAATCACTTGGAACAGATATAGCATAAAAATGTTGCTATTTCTGCTTAAATAGTGAAACAAAGAAATGGGGTGTCGCACACACCCTTGCTCGTCTTTGCGTTACTCTTCCTAGCGCGCGTCTTCCCTGGTTAAAGTCGTCATCTTATACGACTTTCCCCTATTCATAAGGTATTAAAATAAAAATTAAATTCTCACAATATTTTTATTTTAGCTATTTACCGCAAAATCTTAAATCGTTTTGTAGAAGAAACTTACGTGATAAAAAAAATGAATTTTATTTTTGAAATCGAATCTAAAAGATATAAAAATCAGTTATCAAAACTAAAACAATATTAAAAATGTATTTTTTGCAGGTCTCTGCTATCTTTCAAAATACTTACATGCACGATATTATACTATTCTATTTCGCGAAGTCTAAAAATATTTCAATTTAAAAATGAAGACAGACAAAAAATGATAACTCCCTATATTACCCTAGACAGAAAGTACAATTTTGTCACTTATCCAACCGTGATGATTAATTAAACAAAGTTTTGCAAACAACTTCAAAATCTTTCTTCGCAAATCTCTTCAATGAATTATACATAGATATATGTTCATTTAAAAATATCTAGCTCTAGCCCGCGATTCTGACCACATAGTAACATAGTATGCCTACCTTATTACTCGGGATAAAAGCATTTTCACGTCTATTAATATAAAAATATAAAAATAATTTTCTTGATAATATAAAAATATATAAAGACAGCACAGAAATTTATAAACAATTTACAAAAGATTTATTAAATGAAGTCCTAAAATATCAACAGGAGTTAACTTTCAAAACACAATTCGCTATCATCAGTTCTCAGCATGCTTTATTTATTTTTCTAATCTGTGAAGGAGCTCTTCCGCGCATGCTCCAAAAAACGCTGCAGACTATAACGATAAAAACATTGTTGAGAATTGAGTTTGAAAAAATTTTCACAATTAATCTAAATTAAAGAGAATGTCGCATGTAAACTATTGGTATTATTGGACTACTGGAAACTATTGATATCACTGAAAAACAATTCTCTTTAAATTTAAAAATAGTGTCAAAATCGTTATTGTGCGATAATATACTTCGAAGCTATTGCGGGAAACGTTAAAATTTAAGGTAATTTTTAATAATTAAAATTTCAAAAACTCCTTCCCTAATGAGCACCTATTTCCCAAGAAGGCCAAATTTAAAGTTTCTCTTTCCACTGGTTAAGGGGATTCGGTGATGAGTGAGTGAGTGATTTTCTCTTTTATATATATTCTTGTAATATGAAGCAAGCTGTCGTAAATTAATGAATAGAGAATAGTTTTTCCACAGTAGTTTATATTTGATTCACCGGAAACTCTCTTTGTATATTTTCTTCATAAAATGAAGTCAAACTTGTATTTCTTCTTCCTTCTGCCATACTTTTTAAAATTACATTGATGGTTGAGAAATGGGAGATTTATGATTCCTATGTTTTATGTTTTATTTCTTTCGTAATGCTACAAGGCTTGGAAGAAAAATGAAATGATTTATTCACTTTGAAAGACAAGAAATTTATATTTGAATTGAAAAATTACTGATAAAATTGAATTTTATAGTTTAATTTCATGATTAAAATGAATATCCATAAAGCAAAATAAGGTTGTTTGAATTTCTAGGAACGAAGGATATTTTGATACATTAAATATAGATGTATTAAGATAATATGTGAAAATGCTTTGTGAAAAATATAAATAAATTGATTGAAAGATTTTATAATTGGGAAAATAATTCATCTGACACGGATAGTCATATATGAACTTCATATCAACAGTAAAAAATTGCAATAATGAGTTGAGGACAGCCAACTTAATCTATAAATCGTCTAATGTAGAATTGAGTTGCACGTTGTATTTGGTAATATAAAATACCTATCATAAACTCAATTTTATTATTTTACTGATATTTCCGAGAAATTCTATGTTTTTCAAGAGCAAAAATAAGATCAATGATTGATCTTCTGTGGAAATGAGATTTATTTTCTTTGGCAGCATCAATTTATTCCGTATATGAGATATGCAAAGAGAAAATTTTCTAATCGGCAAATACAAAATTTCAAAACCTCGAAATTTTGATATAAATAAAGGAAGTATTCTAATGGGCAGATTTTTGAAACTTGAGATATTCATAGATCTTTTCCGTTTCCTTCGCTCTTAGTCCGAAAAACATCCTTTTAGGCATACTGTTTGTCTGCAGATACTATAACTCAAAAAATAAAAGTAAGTACAAGTGAAATAATTTAACCAGAGATATTAAAAATTAAACTTTGCATTAAACAGAATGGCGCTAAAATTCAGAAAATTCCAATAAAATACAAAAGAAAGATATTTAATTACAAAAAAGAAAATACAGAAAAATCTAAAGAAGTAAACAATGATGATAACAGTATACGTTTCGCGCATAACGCAGCAGCATCCAGTGATTGCATCAACAATATTGTCTATAATCTACTAATCAATTAAGATAGAATCAAACTACAAAAATAATGGGTACTTTTCCGTTAGCCGGGCGCAAATGTCGCCAATTGTGAACAGCCAAGTCGCTAAGAGCGAATCGATTTTCCTTTAGCCGGGCGCAAATGTCGCCAATTGTGAACCAAACGCGAGCCAAGTCGCCAAGAGAATGGTTGTAAGAAATTTGGCGGAATTCTGTATTATTTGGCAATTTATCGCTTGCGCCCGGCTAACGGAAAAGTACCAAATAATGCTTCAATAAAAATTGCAATACATTAAGATTAAACAAATAAAATGGAAAAAATGGAAGAGAACTGGAATGGAGAACTTTTTCAAAATGCCACTCGCCATCGGAGTACTAATATGGATAAATTTAAGTATATTGTTATTAATATTGTTTGCTTCTTCTATTTCTTCTGTATTTTCTTTTTTCATAATTAAATATTCAAAAAATATTCATAAACTAAACTTCATATTTCAAAAAATAAAAACTAGACTAACAAAATTCAAGTATGGGATGTTTGCAATAATATTATAAATCTCAATCAAATATTGAGCGAAATCAGGTCAGCGGAAATTAAGTCTGTTTGTCAGCGTGCACGTGAACTCGATAACTTGGAAACATATTGTTACGAACCTGTAATGCCGCTTTCCTGCTATGGTTGATCTTATAGTTGGGAAGAGAGATTTACAGATCTTCTTACCAGCTATCAGGGGAGGTTAACACGTTTGCGAAGACCTAGCTTATGTTATTGTGTTATTTGCTTTTATGTTATTTGCTAGGACACCTAAGCATCTTGAATAGCATTCCGAGTACAAAAATGCGCGGCGTACGCCGATATGCATTTTAGCTTGTTGCTAACTTCGGAGGGATATCACGCCTTGTCAGTAGCAAGTAGAGCGGAATGTGCCGCTTAGTCCACGAACGTGTTAAGCCCATGTCCTCGACCAGAGCCTACATTTCGCGAAGACTGGCGACAACATGAAGTTTCTCGAATATTTTCGTCCTATCTCTACTACGGAAGGAATTATGGGGAACATTCGAGATGATTCAATGTGACGTGACATCCTGTCGGAAAAGGTATAAATTCCCGGAGGCGCTCATACGAGCAAACGTCTTTAGAACCGCCTTTGAATCTCTTTGATGTTATCCGCTGTGTGAGTTGGTAAGCTGATAGATGTCGAGCGATACTGAAAGTGCAGTTGATGTTATTATTAGTGATTTTCTGTCTGTTTGTGTTGCTGAATTTTGCAACTGCTGTTTATCTTCTTTCCTGTGCTTCCTCTTTTCCGGAATATTTGTGAATAAAGCCTCATTCTCCATTACCCTGCTTGTTGGACTGTTTCCTCCGCAACCTCACCGGATGATTTTCGTAACAATATTGAGCCATCTAAATAAATTTGGTGTGTGATATTCACACTAAATTGACCTTCATTTGTCTTATTTTGTATCCGATATAATCTATCCTCTTGATCAAAGAGACGAGATCCAAAATATGTACCAAATTATCTTCTCTACGAAGAAGGTTAATCACAAACTGCTCTGTTTTGAATGCAAGAAAGTTGAGAGAAATCTTTCACTGCTTTGTTTGATTATTCGTATAGTACAATATTTATTACATTTTTATGAAGAATTTGATTAATTGCATTATGATCTTGGAAAACTGTAGAATCTCGCTTAGTAGTATGCATATACCAGAATAAAATACATATTTAGAAACAAATACTGATAACATCTGCTGAAACGAATAACATAGTTTTATATATCTATGAATTATAAGTTATAAATACTGCTTTATATTTTACGAAGATTCATTAACTTATCAATATTTATAATATTCAAGATATTAGATTATTAGATATATTAGATTGCTATAAAAGAAGCGAGTTCATTTGTGATTTTTCAAATTTATACATACCAGACGACATTCGGAAGATAACCAAAATAATATTCATATATTTAAAAAACAGCTTTTATACACTCTTATGAAGGCTCAGCTCACATAAAAATAAATTAACATCCCTATATTTTAAATTTCCATAAAGATTGTTGATAGTAGATTTACTCTTTTATTCATCACTTTCTATAATATCCTTTCAGTTTATATGAGATTTTAATTAGTGCATTGATACCATAAAATATAATCAATGCTTATCGATACGAAAGTGATTTACATTTTAATTAATGAGATAGTCATATGTTTTTGTCGATGCATTCATGTTCTGTATAATTATCTTGAAATCATGTAATTCAAAATAATTTAGAGCTTCTTAAATAACTTCTCTGATTCTAAAACTGCTAGAAATCATTATCCAAATCTGACATATTTTTGCTGACAATAAGACGATATCAAAATACGTTACGAATCTTGTTCCAGAAATATTATTTATCGTTCATGATTTCGAATTATATTTCTAATTCATTTTTACAGTAATTTCTGCTTAGAATAAATTAAGTATAAAGAAATATAGTAAATAAAGACATCAAAACATCACAAGTCAAATTCAACGATTGTACATTCATAAAACGCAACATTTTAAAAGCTTTCTATCGATCGGAAGATATCTTTAAGATCTGTTTCTTTTTTAAAATCCACCAAAGCACGAAACCTTTCAAAGTAGCTACGGAAGCATTTTGTTCTGTTTGAACTAACAGTAAGATCGTGGAAGCCTGCCGTAGGCGAATATTTATTAAAAAACGCGCCGTGACATATGCAGAATATCAGTTTCGGTGCTGTCAGCACCGGAAGGGTTTTCTGATGACTTTCCTCTAAGCATACGTCCCCGTTTCGGCGGATTTTCTCAGAAAAAGTTTTTCTCTACGCAAAGGAAAATATTTTTGCCGAGAAGTACTTCTCGTTTGTTTACTAGAATCTAGGCGTATTAGTAACAAATAAGAGTAAAATGAATGTTGCAAAAGTGTTATTTCAATACGAAAAAGATAGTTGAGTTCTTTGTACAGCAGTTAAAAATTGTACTTTTTAGCTATAGTTTTATTTGTAATTTATGTATCAAACCTTTGTTTTGTTGATTTCATCATTTAAACGATGACATTATTCTGGTTAGTCCTTAAATTCTGTATTGGATGTAAAAATTCGTTACCCCTAAAAGTTAATTCCTTACCCCTTTCAAAACATTTTTAAGGTTCATCTTGTAGTGCAGTTATGCAATCGACAGCTAAATTATTAATACATTGTCAAAATAATCCCGTAAATTTAAGGTTTTAAAATGGCAGCTTGATTGGTTTTGCAAAACCGTAAAAGTTACGAAGTAAATCCGTAGGCACAACGGTTTTGTACCATATGACATCAAGTTTACTCCGTAAAAATAGTAGTATGTAGCGTAATTTGGTAGGCCGCAGTGGGGAGGGGGGAGTTCAGATGTTTTCCTCCTCCACCCGAAGTGTCGCCATCGACTGAGTTGAAACGTACTGGTGTGAACTGAAGTGAGTGACGTCATCTTTCAAACTTAGAGATTTTCATCATTTCTCGAATTATCTGGAAAGTCAATTAATTAGAAATCTTATCAAGTCAAGGCTTAATTATTATCAATTAGGAATATTAATTAATCAAGGCTTAATTATTATCAATTAGGAATATTAATTAATCAAGGCTTAATTATTATCAATTAGGAATATTAATTAATCAAGGCTTAATTATAAATTTCAATTAGTTCAATTAATCTAATTTTTAATTTAACTTGGACGATTTCGATGCAGATGGTGACAAAACTTCAAACTCCACCGAGCCGGGGATCGAACCCGCGTTCAAAGAGTTGGCAGGCTCTAACCACTAGACCACCGGGGACTTCATACAATATAATCTATTTGAGTTTTAAAGTCACTATAGCTCTAGTGGTGTAAAAGTCAACTACTGCCAGAACACGTGTATACATAAAGTCGAATCGCTGTTTTATTCGCACGATGTTCAAAACCATAAAATAATTGCTGAAAGATAAGAGCAAGTGTAGAAAGTAATCATAAAATGATTTAAGAAAAGGAAAAGTTATCGTACGGAAAAGCAATACCGTATGACGAAAAATAGAATTTGAACTGACGGTTTTAAACCGTTTATGTCTGGACCAAAAAACGGTGAAAAACCGTTTTGTCAACAAAACAGCTTTAAACCGTCAAATATACGGAAAAAGGCCGGAAAAAATCGGATTTTTTTTACAGTGTAGTAAAATATTCTTATTTCTTTTACAAATCTAAGAAACATTGTGTATTACCGAAATATTTTGTACTACCAAATAAATTTCCTAAAATCGGTACAATTTTTAAAAATGCTGATTTCATTTCTCCCAAATTGCGATGTATTGAACTATAGGAATTTAACGTTTGTTTTGTAACTGACGAAATATTTCTATATAAAGTGATGAAGTTAACCAAAAGGGTAAATATCCTATAAATAATTTATGGAAAATTCTTAAATATATCCATATATAATAAAAACTGTCTTAACGCATATAAATATTATGAGTATAATGGAAAAGAGACTCATAAACTTTATCCAAACTTTTCATTAAATTTGTATGTTTCATTAGTTATGAAGTACAGTGGAGACCAATACAGAACACCGCGTCATACTCCTATTCCTGTAACCTTTAGGGTTACTGAACGGTTCATTGGGTATGAAAACAATGCTTTTATTAAGAATAACTCAATTTCTATAAACCGAAAATATCTATATATCTACATTTTTTCAGAAATATTGGATTTTCAATAGAAAACCCATAACTGCATGTCGATTAAAATTCATATACATCAAAAAAATTTCCGCATAAGAGACTTTACGTATCTATTAATACAAAAAGATACCAATGATTGCATTCATAAGACGGCATATAAATAAAACAAGAAAAAATTGTTTCACCGATTCTCAGGCCCTTATTCACCAACTCTTTAACACTCGGATTAAACCTCGCATCAATGTTAAGTCCTTGATCATATGAAAATCCGTATTCTCCATCGAAAATCCTGCGATCACCGACTATTTTAACACCCTGTTTTTGGTCCCCAGAAATCGGAGGATTAACAGTGATAATCCGCGGATTTCCGTTTCACGCATGCGCATTTCTCTTCTACCTTCTATCAAAACAAACATGGCAGAAGATTTATTGTCGTATTTAAAAGATATTGAAATTTTAGAAATAATCGAAAGAAGGAAAAGATCTGTGCATCCAGATAGAGTGAATGATTTGGACTGTATGAACAACGTAGCCTTTCTATCGCGTTATCGTTTAACCTTCCAGCGTGCGCGCCTGCACGAATTTTACGACATATCGTGCATCTTATTACATATATATATATATCGTGTTGTTTTACAAAATTAATGCAACTTTTGTTTATTTTATCTGTATTTATTAGCTTAATAGTAAACAAAGATTTTATAGATAAAATTTGCACTTAAATTTATAAAAGAACGATATAAATATCTAATACGATGCACAATATAAGTATCTCTTGAATACGCGCGCCCGCTGGAAGGTTAAATAAAGATACAGGCGAATCCAGTCTTGAAAATCTTAAATCTCCTATTGGATTGATTTTTATTGGCCTTCCTTTTCAGATTTTTATTGTACATAATCAATTGCTTCGCATTTCTTTTTGCAACTCCGGGAAAACTGTTGAACATGGCAGTTAATTCCGACCAGGCGCTTGCCTTGTCATTATTAGTTGTTGCATCTGTTTTTTTTATATTTTGAATTACCGATTTCAATTTATCTAAGGAGAAGAGAAAAGCCTCGGCCTTAATTTCTGCAAAATTCTCCCTTTTACGATCCATAATTATTGCAACAACAAGAATAAAACGACAGTATCAAAATACGGCGTTAGTTGATCAAAACACACGAGATAATGTTTATACAAAATCTCTGTCATCCATTGATTTAAGCGGAACGAAAAAACTTTTGCGAAGTTCGTTCATTGTCCAATCAGAACGTGGCTTACATTTTTCTTCCAGTTAAGCCATGGATCACGCGATCCGTAGATGGAGAATACCAAAGGACTTTGATCCAGTGTTAGCATTGATTCTCGGATTTGCTGATTCGAGATTTAATCCTGGATCAATCAAGTTTGGTGAATACGGCCCTTACTGCAACAGAAATTCTCTGAATACCGGAAGTCGTTTAAGAAAACACAATAAATACTTTACGGTGAGTCGCATGTCATTCTTAGCTTCTGCTCCATGAATCCCTCTCCTATCTTGGAGCAAGATTTCGAATTTAAATCCAATTTAGCTTTAGATTTCTTAGAGTGTGTATGGTCCCCAGGCGGATATCGTTATATATGAAAGAGAACTTCAGCTTAATAAAAAATGTAGAAAGCTGGAAGGAGAATAAAGACGGAGGAAAAGAATTAAATATCGCTAATTACTGTATCAACAATTTTGAAAACTCGTTGTCATTCTTATATTTTTTTAAATAGGTTTATTTGATAGTTAACTTATCCTAAGTCTTCTTTAACATTAGAAAATTATCTGTGCATAATTTTTAGTTAGAAAATAATAACAAAATGGCAATGTGTATTTTTGTATGTTGAAATTTCTATAAATCGAATTTTTTCCAGGAATATGTATGATTTATTACTTCTTACCCAGGAAAATTCGATATATACAGGTTCCACTATGCATCAATATTTTACTGGACACTAATATTTTTGACGTCTTGGAGTTCAACAAAGAAAAGGAAAAAAATCTTGCTTCTATGAATCTTTAGAAAAAATAATAAAATCATGAGCTATAAAAATCAGATTTATAAGAAATTCAAGGTAGTACACGCGTTTTAGTAAATATCTTTAACGATGTAAACGTAATACCCATTTTCATCTATCAATCCGGATTCCGGACACCGAGTAGATATAATGAGCATGCACAGGACACTCCAAATTCGAGACCAAACATCCGGTTGGTTATTCTGATCGGTTTGGATCTGAACCAAAAACTCCAAATTTGAATATGCGAGCTTTAGCTTTCGAAATTCTTACTCCAACATCTGGAGAATCCTCACCGCGAATAAAATGCATCCGTATCATGAGCAGCAGGCAAAAACATTCCAACCAGATGATTATGTAACTCGGGCTATGTATACAGGGTGGCCCATCGGGTAATGTTTGAAACGAATCCGAATTTTAAACAAATAAGAGTGAAGAAATGACTTTAATGATATATATTGAAATTACAAAGTAGGCAATTATTGATAAAAGGGTTCGAAGTGACCGCCTTCTGTAAAAAGTGCAGCAGTGAGGCGGTTTTGGAATCCATTCATCACGAGTGAGCAGACTTTGCAATCAATCGTGTGGACTACAGTCATTCTGTCCGACCAGTATTTGTTGCGAAACTCCTCCTGTCATGCCTGTTGCACTGGCTTAACATTTTCATGGCGTTTGGAGCACAATAAATACTCGAATATCTTTAGAATATTTATTCATTTTCGCTTGTGATAATCACAACTGAAAGACACGCTTTAACTTACCGATCGCTAACAAAATACACACTTATACAATTGCCCGCTCTAATGATCAAGCGCACCCAGTTTGGTCTCACTTTCTCGCAGCTAGTCCCATCTATTAGATTGTTTTACAAACACTACCCGCTGGGCGATACTGCATATGCAAAATGGCTTATGCAAAATTGTTCTACGGATCCCCCTTCCAATGCTATTATAATTTTTGCTGACGAAGAATGCTTTACATTGAAAGGAATTTTAAATTCACATTACAACTTACTAATGGAAGGTAGCGGACATCTACGGGACATGATTTCATTCTGCGCTTAGCCGTTTTAATGTAAATGTCAGGTCCGGCATCATGGAGGACAATCTCATCAGCCTTGCATCTCTATTAGCACAAGATGACTTACAGTATTCATACGATATCTTTATGATGTTAAACGGCATTCAGCATATGGTAGCAACATCGGGAAGATATCGTAAAATATGTTGTGCTAATAGTGTTCATTCCTTTCCGTCTGACTAGTAGCATTATTTCAACTTCAAGAGCAAGTATTGATGAATTTTTTGGATGTTGAGCAACTTTCTGCATCAATTGGATTTTCTTATTGGTTTTAACACAATCAGGATCTCCTTTGTTACAGCCATAATACTTCAAAGCAATTTTGGATTCAAGACTGCACTCTTAACGTAAAAAGTGTATTAATGATCTGTCTTGACTTGCGTTATTGGAACCAATTAAAATTTGCGCTTCTGTTGTTTTATTTAATAGATATTGCATCTGTCACGAAGTACCAGATTACTGCATTTAATTCATACAGCCTGAACAAAACTAATTGTAAGCTACTCAGAACTGCTTTTGCTTTCAACATAATGTTACGAAATTCATCCGCTAGGTGAAAACAGTCCGACAAGTTAGATCATTGAAAATGGCGCTTTATTTAACCTATATTCCCAAAACGCGAAGCACAGATATCAGAAAAAGAACAGCAATGGCACAAATTGCAGCACAAGCAGACAACGAACACTAATAGCAAAAGCAACAGGACGAAAAATAACGCTCAGCATTTAACAGCTGGCACACTCGCAATGCCGAACAAGACTCCGAAGAGATTATTCCACAGACTTTCACTCGCTTTGGCACCTTCGGGTTTTATACCTTTTTTGACAGGACGTCACATAGAATCATCTAGTTCATTCTCTTTTTCTCTATTCTTAACAGGGATAGGACGAAAACTCTTAAATTTTCGAAACCCTTCATGTTGTCGCCAAATCTATCAAATTTGTGGCCAAGGTCGGGGTCATTGACTTCCCTTCCCCTGGCATGCAATAAAACATCTGTAAATTTCTATTTCTAACCATAGGACAAATTGTGATGGAAAGAGACATTACAGGCTTGTAACAATAGTGTCTTTTCCTATAGGCATTTTTGAAAATTTCTTTGTTTCTCTTTTAGGCTCGAACGTTTCTCACTACTTCTAATTTATTAATTTATATCAGGGAAGTTGTTCGATATGCTTGAGTTTGGGGCAATCTGTAATAAAAACTTTCTTTATAATAAAACGAAGTATCATTTTAGAATTAGATATAGAAGAATAGCAAATATATTACTAGAAATATCAAATTAGAGTATCACAGTAAGAAAATAGTAGTTAAATTATTCGATAAAATGCTAAAATCACACACACAGTTTCCCTCTGCTGGAACTGTAAAGTTTGAAAAAAAATCACATCTTGATGATGCCTTAAGTATGCTCAACTAAATTGTCTTTCTTCCTCTTATGAATCAAAAAGTGAATACAAATCTTCATGAAAACATCAATTTTATCCATTAGAATTGCAGTATGTCACAACATTTATAATTACCTAATTCTTGTCTTTTACTGAGGAATCGCTGATATTAACCTTCTTTGATGAGAATTCCCCATCAAAATAAATCCCCGAATACTTAATGTAGTAATGTTTAGAAGTATCGGAATTGCAAATTGATGACTAAATCTATTCATGGCGTCTAAAACAACTAAGTGAATAAGTGACTTAAGCTCATAAAACATCGAAATATTCCTATACTATTTTTCCACTGAATACTCGCAATTACAGATTTCCAGTTTAGGAATTATTTAATGCAGGAGTAGCAACGAATTTCAAAGAGGAAACACACAATCAAATTACTCTCGGCAGCAGAGCAAAAGGATTTAAAAGGTTTCCGTCTCTTAACATTAATGACCTGAAATCTCCCGTGAAAACGTCAAATTTCTTCATTTCTTCGTTTTGCGAAACATTTCATACTCGCCACTTTTCAATTCGAAATCGTATAGGCGGGAAAAAGCTTTTTCCTTCCATGAATATCGTCGCATGTTTAATTAAAGACCCTGATTCCATTCCGGCTGGAGAGCTATATTAATGTATATTTATATTAAATTCTCTGATAAATTTCCTTATTTATACGAAACAAATATCGCATTATGATAAATTTGGGATTACGGCAGGAATTTCAAATCAAAATTTTTGCGAGAATTTATCTACCTATAAAATATAGATTTACTGGCAAATAACCATTACGGAATTTCAATACAATGATAAATGACTTATTAAATGTAAATTGTCAAATTAATAAGTATTCAAATGATATATATCAGATAATGTGTTTGGCTCAAAGATTTGCACAATTTTATATTAACTCTTCAATCTCGAGGCAACTTCTTTCTTCTAGATCCTTTAACCCTCTGAGCGCCCCAAACGTTTAAGCAAATCCACTCCAACTTCCGCAGCACAGTGTTATTTCTTCTCTTTCGGTCGCCTTGAAGATGGGAACAACCGGCTTTTTCCTGGTTTGAATTTCGCAGTCGTAAGCGGCAAATACGTGTTTTCTCGCCTCTGCTTTCCCCTCCATTGATGGCTTGGTTGACAGTGACAATTTCGTGGTTATAAGCTTTACAATAGACTTGCTCGCAGGTGTTAGGAAGGAACGTTTGCGGCAACAATTGAATTCCTTATAGTTAAAAAGAATAATAAGGTAGGGAAGTTTCAATGCAGCTTTTCGGAAACTTGTGGAAGAAAATTCTTTCCCAGATTCTTATTATGGTGTGGAAATGCTTATAAGCTATATTTCGACTGTCCCAACCTGGGTGTCATTTAGACCACCACCCACTCTCTGGTATAACCTTCCCTCAAGGCGCAAGGAAATGGTCTGTGCTTGGCGAGGATAATTGGAACCTCTCTCAGAACCTCCCTTCAAAAGAAGCCAACCGTCTCTAGCCTGCCTTTGATGCTGTTAAGGGGGAAATTTTAGACATCCCGGGACTGAAACTCTCGGTGTGAGAGGGATAGGGAATACATAAGAATGCGTTAAATATCACGCTTCCCTATGACCGGACCTCTTCATAAAGATGGCGGCTATTGCATCGGTGTGAAAAGCTAAGAGATTGAGCATGTAAAAATGAGAAATATTTTATTGTAACAAATGATTCTGGACACAAAATGCTATGGAGAGAGTTGTGATCTATGCTTCTATTGAATGGGGTAGCTAGGATCTTTATAAAAACTTTAAAGCAAGGTAGATGCCCAATGATAAAATTTAAATTAAAATATATATTGAACAATTAATTAATTAATTCTGGGTACTGAAATATATAACGCAATAATAAGCAATTCAAGCTATACTTATATAAATCACCTACCTTTTCAGACCTGAAAAACCTAGCTACTATTTAAAGTCAATTTGCATACGGTGGTACATTGCGTAAAAACAATTAAAGAAAAACAAATTTATTAAAATTTAAATATTTTTTATTAACAATTTTATGGATATTAAACTGCCAACACTTTTAAGATAAGAATATAAAATTAGTAAATTTTACTGTTGATGCACACAACATCAAATATATGAAATCTCACAACGATAAAACAGTAAGTATATGAAAAACAGATATCTATTCTTTACCAAATTAGTAAATGAAAAAAAGGAACACCCTCATAACGGCCATTTTGATATTCGAATATATTGAATGAGAGATTAGTTGTCTCACAATGAAAAACCTTTATAGGCACTGAAAAATGTACCTTTCATTGATTTGGATTTTCGCACACTATGTTTCGTACCACAAAACGGATTTAAATCAGTTGAAGCAAGGCATTTCTTGGTTTTGCAACATCACTTGCGGTCAATATTAACATGGGAAAATTTAGTTTTCCCCGATTTGTAGTCGGCTTGGGAAATCTTTCTTGCTTACATTTTTTGTTTCACAAGTGGCGACTCTCGTTCACAAACAACAGAATCGTTGCAGATGGTGACACTCGCGCAAAAGAGGAATCTCCTTCACGATCACACTACTTTCAATTTTTTGTAAGTCATTACTGCTGTTCGCAAAATGAAGAGCACTTTCTACCAGTTATTTTGCTATTTTTCAAACTTCTTTAGAAGATAGATATATGTAATATAAAAATCGCCGTTCCAAGCGCAAGAAAAAAGCTCCGGTCCAGCATGAACTCGAATAGTCCAAGACAAAGGAAGGTCAGTTCAAACATAAGCCGCCTGTTGATTTCTTATTTAAATTCAACGTTTTAGATCTTTTGTAGATTTCTTTACCAACAGATTTATTCTACTGCTTGCATGCCTGAGAGGTCGAGAACCGAAGGAATAAATCCCAACGGTCTCGGAACCTCCAGGGTGTGTGCTATCCTTTCAGAATATTCAAACCAAAAAGACAAAGGAATCTGCTTTCACAACGGAAAAAAACCTCCAGTCAAGAACGCCAAAACCTAATAACATCTAAATTCATCCGCAACAAGATGGCGAGGAAATAATCCCGTTGAAAAATTTGAATTTAAGAATTAATAAAGTTGAAACCTTAATGGAAACAACAGCAAAAGTTAAGACAAATAATATTTAAATCGAATACAAAGTAAATAATTAAGAAAAATTTAGATATTTAAAGAAACGGCTAAAAATTATCGTTTGAATTTCAAAAGTTGTCAACGTTGCCACAAGAGATGAAAGAAACTTTGGTGGCGAAGAATTAAATTAATTAAAAATACTGACAAAACCGAAAAAAATGTAGATGCAATTTTTGCAATCTAACAGCTTCATCAGAGTAAAAATTAAGGAGTTCGTTTAGTCAGCCTTGAAATTCTTGAGAGATAGATCAGTGAAATTTTCTCTAGATTAATTCTTGCGTCTAGTTTACCAAATTAAAGTGAACTGAAACGGCAAAAAGATGTAAAGAGGAACCCCGGGTTAAATCAAGATAATTCATTTTTTTCTAGAGAAGATAATTTGACAGTCACACTATCGATTTGAAAAAGAAAATTTAAAAATCTTATTTTAAAATGAAATTAAGTATACTGCATAACCCTCTCAAATTAAATACATCATTCAACCAATTTGCTTCTTGAATAAACCCTAAATTTAGTTTAGTTTAAGCAACTAAGTGTTTTGAAGAAACTTCAAGGTTATTTGGGGACAACTCTCGTAATCTTGAACCGCAGGCAGATGTCCAGGGCGACACTGAGCTGTCACCCCATCCTCCAAACTTCCGCACTGCTCTAGCGGAAGGATATTGGACACCCTTCGTTTGATGTAACGCGCAACAGGCCCAATACTCGTTGAAACATCAGTGGAATCGGACTTCGAACCTGGAACTCTCCAACTCCGAAGACGAGACTTTACCACTAGGTCAACGAGGTTCTGAATATACCCTAAAAGTGTGCAGCCCGCAGTAGGAGAAGATTTATTTAAAATTTCACCTTGGCAAGAGCAGAGAATCCATTTTGGTGCTGTCAAATCCGGAAGGGTTTTCAGATCACTTAATCTGAATTTCCTGCTCAGGGCGGAATTTGTCAGAAGAAAAAAAATTACTTCCGTGAAATGAAAATATTTTCGTCGAGTAAATGCTTTAAGGGTGTTTACCGTAAGTTAGACTCATTAATGAAAACTACGAGAAATATGTTTGCCCCCACTGTTCCAGAGTTCATACGGAAAAGACAATTATGTAGTTGAAAAAGTAGTTAAAACTGACAGCTTTAGCAATAGTTGTTATCTGGAGCTTATGGGTCTAATAAGAGAAAAGTTGTTACAGAATTCCAGCCGTTAAGGTATCCGACTGGTTTAAAATCATCGTTTGTGATGAAATTATCAAAACAATTTTTATGACTTAATTTTGTAGCCTGTCTAATCAGCTTTCTAAAACTGTCTCACTTTCTACTCTACGTGAATTACAAATGGAGTTACAGCCTTTTTATTACTGAATTGTAAGCATTATTTTATGTTGCATGAAAACTTTAAATGTGTTTTCTGAGAAATGATATTTTTGAGGAAAACTGTCGACCGTACCAATGATTTCTCAAAAAGTTATTCAAGTATTAATATAAAATTTTCTGAGATTGTTTCCTGTAATATGCTTGATGCTTTCATCTAAAAACTAAGGTCAATTCTAAAATCAAGTATTATTTTTAAGCGCTTAACTATAAACGAATAACATTTTTTTATTAAAAATTACCAGTTTAGTAACTATGTTCAGCTATATCTCAAAACTATTTTGAACTACAAGAAGTATTTTAGAGCATGACACAGATAACAGTCACAAAAATGTACTACAAGGATTTATGTATATTTAGAATATGATTTTATGGTTGTTAGCGTAAGGCAAATATTTTAGTCATTTTTCTTCAAATTTCCCAGTTTTTTAAAAAAATATTATTTTGAAAGCCCAATTTTACACTATTATCATAGTTTTAAAACATATGCAGTTGAAAAATAACATTAAAATATATATATAAGTTATTTTTCAAGAACATGTCTCCGAACACAGTCGGATGCCTTAATTATTTTTCTTTCCAAATTAAAGAGACGATATTTCACTTATTATTTCTGAAACTTTGTATATTGTACACGGAATGTCACTTTCCAGCAATGTTAGTCTTAGTGTTGGAAAGAGACAGTCACAGCGATTTTACGGTTATGCCGAATGAATCGAAACCATCGACCTCTGACCTTGGCGACCATTTTGGCGAGTTGGCAATAAATTTGGGGACTTTTGCGAGAAAATGAAGGTCCTCATGAGTATTATAATTGTTTCTATATCTCTATTATGAGCGGAGATATACAGGATGTACTAGATGATTCCATGTGACGTCACGCTCTGTCTGGAAGGGTATAAATACCCGAAGTTGCTGAACGTTTGGGAATGTGTTGATCTACTGGGATCATGTTTGGACTGTTTTCACCATACACCCACGGAAGTTTTGTAAGCAAATGCTGGTAACTTGGTTTCATAAAAAGTTTTAAATGATTTTTAGCCTGCAGGTTATGGATCAACATGATTTGAAATAACGGTTTATTTCGGGTTTGAAAGAAGAAACAAGAATTGATTTTTCTTTTATTTTTTAGTACTTGGAATATACGGGCAATTATAATTAATAGTTCAACTTTCAAAAAGCTGTAAAAAAGAACCACTGGTCAGAATGGCCTGAAATGTAACTGTATACTCGAAGAAGAGATGGGAAAGTATAAAAGAAGAAAAAATAGTTCAAAACTTTAGTAAAAGATGGCTCTTTACTTGTCAGACTATGGATAAAGGAAATGATGGGGCAATTTTTGGACAGATGAAGATCATTTCCATATCCACGGATACCTGAATACACTAAATTGCAGATTATGGACAAGGGAAAATCCGTTCGAGCATCAACCACTTCATTATGAGAAAAAAACTGTGTGGTGCGGGTTTACTACATGGTTTATTGTAGGGCCATACATTTTCGAAGAGATAGGTCCTGCGGGTCCTGTTAACTCTATGTATCTCTATGAATATCTTTTGCATAACCATGTCATTCCAGCACATCAACAACGTGCATGTGTGGGTAGCACAATTTCCATGCAAGATGGCGCTCCTCTACACATTTTAAATCCCCTTAATCGCCTTCTCAGCATGCATTTCGAAAATGATAGAATTATCATTCGTTATTTTCCAACAAACTGTCCGCCAAGATCACCTGATCTTAATCCTTGTGATTTCTAGCTGTGGGGTTATCTGAAACATGTTGTGTGCAGTATTTTTATTCCAAAATTAGCTGATATGAAAACAGACATTGCGCAATAGATTCAAAACATCAACGCAGATACACTCCGATCTGTTGTGGAACATGCTATTGCTCGGTTTGAACTTGTGGCAGAAAACAGTGGACAACAGATAGAATTTCATATTTCATACTTTGCCTGAAAACGCCCGACATTCAATAAAATGCCTAGGTATCCTATACAATTCCGGCGTTTCATACATTGCCGGTAGCATATCTAAATTTCAGTTGTTTTTTCAAATTACATATTGTATTTCCATATTTATTTATTGTGTATTACAAATGCAAATATTTCAGTTGAAATATTGGCAATTTCATATATTTTTTTCCACATCATTCAGCTCATTCTTTAGTAATTTTATATTGTTTTTGTGTTTTAAGCTTACATTGTTTCCTTCCTAAATAATTTTTTGAACTAATTGTGCTTAGTAACCCTCACCTGATTACAACCCTAATTTTAATAATTACCTTCTTAAAAATGATATTTTACTGTGGCGTATCTAGGAAATAAGTGTGACTTTTCATGTTGGTATAGAGGGTGCGTCTTCTGGGAAGTTAAAGTAACGAAAAGAGTGCAAACCTAACGGTATATTGAAAAGCATAGATATGAACTAGAGAAGAAAATGTTAAGATCATTAAAACATTAATGTCAATTTTATTGGAAGGTCACATAAGTAAATTTCGGTAAGACTTCGCCAAACGTTAAAAATCTCGGCAACCATCCAAAAAGACGCCAAATATCCGCCATGTTGGATGGTTTCAAGATGGCGGCGATTCTAATGACCGCCATTGAAAAAAATGCAAATAGTACATAAAATTGCAAATAGTACATAAGATTGTATGGAATTTAGCATGAATTTTCTGAAATTCTGACAAAGTTTTAGGGTTGCCAACAAAATGAAGAAGGTTACCACATTTGGCGAGAAAACAATATTCAGCTTGGCGGAACGCCTCGTGTTCTTAAGTCAGGCCAAAATGTTCTTGTGATTAAATCATATTTTGTGTGGAAGGAAATAGCTTACTTTTAAAATAAATAATTATACTTCAGATTCCTTCTGAGGAGCATTTTATGAATATACGACGGACCTCTTTCTGGCTTCAAATATTATTTATTTCTCCTATGAAGTGGAGTTGATATGTTGTCCACACATGAGCGAAACTGATTGCATTGATACTGAATGGTTTTCACATTGGGCCACTTGAGGGCGCTACAGTTGGTAGGCGGGGCATCATGCTTGCGTAACACTTTCTTTGCACTGTTCTAATATTATATATGTTACTGTGAAAGACCGATATCTGGCAAATGTCGATATTCTCCGGTGAATGTCAGTTTCTCCGGTCGGTGAAAGTTGATAATCTCCGGTGAATGTCTGTGGCATGTGTCGACATTCACCGGTGAAAGTCGACATTCTCCAATTTCGGTCTTTCACAGTAACATATACATTGGTTTAAAATAGCTCACAAATATGTTCATATTGCGATCCAAAAGACAGAAATTCCCCAGTTCAATAAATAACAGAATTCAATCGGTGCTGAATCGAAGAACTTCTAGGATAAAAGAGTCAGGTGAATAATGAAGTGTCAGATGAATTTTATTTGTGAAATCCATGTTTCACCCGTCATTTTAGTAGTACTTTAAAATTCTAGTTCAGATCAATAGTAGGTTCCAATAAAGTGATCGGTTCAAAAGTATACTCAACTAAAACTCCAGAAATAATGTTAAACTCCAGAAAAACACGAAGAAAATTTCGATGCCGAAAATTCAACTTAAATTCTTTTTGGAGGACAGCATTTTAAAGATACGATATTTATATGAGGAAAAATACTCAAATAATACTCTACAGTTTTTGAACAAACAGTAAAAGAAAGTAAGCATGCTATCGGTAAATTTTTATTAAAAAGTTCGGCGTGACATATGCAGAGTATCCGTTTCAAATCTGTCAGCATCGGAAGGTTCCTCAGGAAACTCTTTTCGTGTTTTCCCACTTTGAGGGGGGAGGGGAGTTTTCTCGGAAGAATTTTTTTCTCGACAAACGTAAATATTTTCGGCGGGTGAAAGCTTTTTGCTTGTTTACGATAATCTATTTAAATCAGTGACATATACGAATGAAATGGGTGTTCTAAAAGTTATGTTTCAGGGTTGATGCTAAAACGTTTGACAAGTCGTGGAAAGGGAGCTGAAACTGGCATTTTAGAGATAATTATCACCTGGCCGCGGTTCAAAATTATGAGGTTCTGTCCCAAAATAGCCCTCGTGTTGTTTCAAAACGAAAGTTAGTGTTTATAAACTAATCTAAAAACTTGTTTCTTCTTACAATTTCTATCTGAAAAAGATTTTATTTTTAATGGGGAGTTCTTAATATTTTTAAGACACGCGGAATATTTCAATTAAGAAATTCGATGGCTGAATTATTAATGTCAAAATAATCTGTGTCTTTCACAAACCTAGACAAATTTGTTTATTACAGATTTATTTCACTTATAAAATTAACTTCCTTAAATTGACATAAATATTAACAAAAGCTTATTTCTTAAGAACATGCTTTTAAAAATATGGTTGAATTTTCCTTAGTTTTGTTACGGAAGAAATAATTTGAAATTAGGAATGAAAATTATAATAAAATAATTGAAATTCCTGAAGTCAATATATGCGATTTGAGTAACATATTTCTGGAAGGTTTTAATATGTTTTATGAAAAAAGGATATGTTTTTTACCGTCATATTTATAAAACTTAGAATGTTGGTATGAAACAAATGCGATCACAATAAATATTTTGTTGATAATGTTAAAGAAGATTATATTTCTCCTTTATACCAAATTTGCAAAAATGTAGTTAATTGTATTGCTAGACTAGCATAGCTTAGTTTTCGAAGAATCATATCTAGTTTAGAATACAGAGTAAAGGCCTTACAGAGACCTTATCCTATTATTCAAAACTGAATGTTTTAAATAAATTTGAGAGAAAAAAATCTAACAATTTAGAGTACATTCAAAATGGCTAAATATGGATGGAAATCAAGATCATACACAGATAGATAAAAATAAATAAAGAAGGTAATAAAAAAATCCCAGAGTGAATTGAAAATAACTAAAAGCAAAAAAAAAACAAGGAAGCCATTCTAGTCCACTTTTTCAAAGAACTATTCGAAATGGATTCAAAATACAAATTTTTCAAAATTTTCTTAATACAAAAATTTTCTTACAGAAAATTTTCCAAATATTATTTTGAATCCATTTCGAACAGTTCTTAGCCCTTGAAAAAGTGGACGAGAATGGATTCCTTGTTTTGTTGATTGCTTTTAGGTATTTTCTATTCACTCTGGGATTTTTTTTATTACCTTCTTTATTCATTTTTAGCTATCTCTGTATGATCGTGAATTCCATTTTTCTCTGCTTTTGTTTAGCTGCTGCGATTGCGCGCTTCTTAAACATTGTCTTATTTTTATCTAACTTTATATTTTTTCAACAAAATATTTTTGATCTTTTAATTTTATTGTGTACTAATTAATATATATTTTTTGTTCTAGTTTAAAATATAAATTTTGCTTCCTTTTATAAAAATTTGTTCTATTTTTTCTTGTTGATTGTTTGCATGCTCTAAATATGGATGGCTTTTCATGTTACAGACAATGACTCTTTTTCTCAGACAAAGACTCCTACTATTTAAACATATTGCTAGAAAAATCAATTATATTGTAAATAAAAAAAATTAACAATTTGTAGAACGTATTGCTTATTTGGTATCCGAACACGTTCGAAAGTCGATTTTCGACCAAAATTCCATTTTTTTAATTTTTGATGTTTTCGATAGTTAATTCATTTACCTTTCTAAAACATATTTACTTTTGTCGGTACGTTAATTAGAAGATGAGATATTAATTGTTTTATAACAAACCGAAAACCGGAAGTGGGCGTTTAATTAGCCGAAAGTTGTCATTTAAAGGACGGAAACCCGTCAAAAAATTTTTTAAACTCCTTTTTTGCAAGCTAATATGAGGTCAGTATATTTTTATGAATTTTTTTTAAAGTTTAGATACATAATTTGAGCGCGTGGAAAAACTAAAATTTGATTTTTCTCAAAATTAGATTTTATGCATATTTTTCAAACTTCAAACATGATAACTCAAGATATTATCATTCGATTATTCTGAAATTTTGTCAACACATTCTTCAAATGTTTCTCTAGTGAATGTACTAGAATAATGTATATTGTAACAATATTTTTTAAATTATGGTCTTTTATTTGAAAAATGACATAGAAAATTTGCTGAAAATCTTATAATGATTGTTCGATTAGCTCTAAAATTTTTATTTATTCAAAGAATGTTAAGATTCTAGTACAAGCACTAGTCCATAGTATGTAGTTCATTTTAGTATTAGTTTTATTTGAATTATTACAAAAGTTTGACCTGTAGCATGTTTGAAGTTTTGGGGAATTTCCTCTAAAAAGCAGCAGAAATTCAAGAATTTTGTAAATTTATAATCATTTATACTCAAAAATCATACGCTAATATTAATCTTTATTAAATTCGAATCTAAAAAACATATTTTGGTGTTTCTTTTTCACAATTTAAGAAAAAAGTGCTCCGAACGTGTTCGGATACCTTAAACATATTGCTAGAAAAATCAATTATATTGTAAATAAAAAAAAATTAACAATTTGTAGAAAGTATTACTTATTTATCTCTTTTTAGTGTTATCACTTCCTCCAAGATAAGAAAAAGAGCCAATGAAAGGATAAGATATTTTCGTCCAAAAGGCGTAGCTCTTTCCCTACGCAATTTATTTCCACTTCGTTGGATACAACCAGAAAAAGAAAAGAAGTGAATAAAGGTCAATTTTCAGCAAAGAAGAACCTGAAGAATGAAAGAAATAAGAAGAAGAAAAAAATAATCTTATGTTTTCGATAAAACACCAGGTTTTCCTCGGCGTCTTCGAGCCCAAGGAATAGAAGGAAAAATTGAGATCTCCCTCGGAGACATATGAAAAAAGGATGAAATTATAAACCGAGAAGTTCGATACCAAATTTAAAAAAAAAACTGTAGATAATCTTATTGCTAGATTAGAGCAGATTAGTTTTCGAAGCATCATATCTCGTTTAGAATACAGAGTAATGGCGGCAAAATTAAATAGTGGATAATTTAAAATTGGATTATATGTTGAAAACTTCTTTGGCTTCTTAAATCAGATAAAAAAGTTTTGAATTCTCCTATATGTTACTAGCTGATACCCGCGACTCCTTGTAGCAACATATTATTGGTGCATTGTTGCTACGGATAAATATTATTACAAACATTTTCTATTATTTTCTTGATAATACAAATATATACAAAGGACAGAACACCGATTACTAATATAATAGCCCAGATCTCTCGGTAACGCTCTGACGTCACCAACAATAAAACTCACGCCATAGCACTGCGAGTCGTTAAACAGCATTATTTCATTGTTAGAGCACCTAAATTTCAGTAATTTCAAATTTAAAATAGTAATTGTCGTTCTAATTTTAAATAGCTCTAAAATAGTGAAATAAAATTTTCTATAGATCGATAAAAAAACTTATCTCGCTATGATCAATAGTTCCCGAGAAATTTTAAATTATATTAATCATATATTTCAAATTAATTTCCGTTTTTAATAGAAAATAGAAAATCACGCCAGTGGTATATCATACGCGTGATATAGTTTGGACGCCACGATGCATCTGATTATTTATTGCCATCGTGTTCATATAATTTGATAATATTTTTTGACAAACCGTGAATTGCTTTGTTTTGATTAGACATCTCAAGTACAAGGAAAATTGTTAAACAACAAAAATACTTCACACGGAATGTTGTTCACCAAGAAGTTTTTTGAATAAAGAAATATGCCAATAATACGTAAATAAAAAAATATTTCCTATCATAAAACATATCTTTATTTTATTTGTTTTCAATCAATGTTGAACATTTCTCTTGCATATATATCTATTTAAACACGTCAAATTTGACGGGAAATCTCTCGAATGAAGAGGCAATTTGCACCCGTCATTCTATGACGGGTGATTTTCTAGTTTATAAATAATTCAAAAAAGATTTATCAAATTACATCTCAAAGTATAGACTGGAACAACTTTCAGAACGCAACTCAATATCATCAGCACTCTATTAAGAATGTTTTCTTTCTTTTTTTAATCGGTTTTGAATTCTTCCGTACATTCTCCAATAAAAGCCGCAGGCGATAACAATGAAAACTTCGCTGGAAATTGTGTTCGAAATTATATTGAAAAATTAATTATAATTAAATAGAATGTTGCATATAATTGACATTGGTATCATTGAAAATCTAATTTTTTTAAACTTTAAAATGATGTAAAAATAGATATTGTGCCATAATATGCTCCGAAGGTATTGCGGAAAAAAGCTAAAATTAAGAAAAATTTTTAATTAATAAAAATTCTACTAAAAATTTCGAAGAACTCTTTCTTACTAAGCTCCTACTACTAAAGACACAACCAAAATTTCAAGTTTCTAGTCCAAGTGGTTTGGGAGATTTGTTGATGAGTTAGTGAATGACTTTCTCTTTTATATATTCATTGATACATATTTTATATACTGTTTCAATACTTGTTTCTCCCGAAAAGAGTTAGCTAAACCAATATTATTAGCGGTATATAACTTCTTTAGAATGATATTTTATATATTTTTTAAATAATCAGTTTTAATTCTACAGTAAATCGAAATTAAGTTTATTTTTAGATATCGTTTTTGAAGAGAAACTAATTAATATTAAATTATTTGTTAAATTTTTAAATGATTAACTACATATCCATGAATTTATATGCGTTTCACGAATGTCAAATGTACTTAAATTTCTAATGAAAAGCTTAAATAGCTTGTTTAGCTTAATAATATTCCAGTTCAGTTTCAAATTTTATTTAATTTTTTAGAGTATAAAAATATCCCCTTTAAAAATAAGCAATCCAAAATATACTTCATTATTAGTTAAATATTTTATTCCTTTTTGTTTCTATCAATTAATGTTTTTAGTTTTCCATTTAAATATTCAGTGAATTTGTTTTATTAAATAAAATTTAAAATATAATATTTCTATACCTCTCAGAAAACTTAATTTTTAAATTCATATGTGAATATTTAACTCTAATGGTGTGGGATAAGAACTTAAGTGATTTTATTCAACTTAGAGTAGCAAATAATTTGTATGAACCTTTTAAATTTAGAAGTAACGAATTCCATTTTCATTCGCATTATTTATATTTAATTACAATATTTAATAAAACAAATTGCTTTAAGAAATGGGTGTTGATAAAAAATTGATAAAAGTAGAGTTTTTTTTATCAGAATAGGGCAATTGTCATTGTAATTGACCAATTTAACACAAAATATTTAACCCTTTCTAAGGCAGTGGGAAATATGCTTCCCACCAAATTCTTAAATCTTTAAATGTAATTTTTTAAGGTCGGCATAAGTTCTCGCCAAATTTTTCAATGAAACAAAAATCTACATGTTTCAGTTTCTTATCTCAAATCATAACTAAATCTATAGATTTAGAAATTAACTACTAATTAATAAATTTAATTAACAACAAATTGTGTCATCCAATAAACTAATGAATATCTTTCCTTAAATTAATCTCAGGTCCAAAGTTGTATTATTAAACCACGATTACAAACAATTGGCCCGTTAACTCTTTAATCCCGATGCAACTTTTTTCTCCTATCCCTTTTAAAACCGGTCCTTTTTGGGAGGATACGACATGAATTGGACTTTCTCAACCTGGGTGGTCATTTACGCCACCATCCCACCCCCTTCTATAACCTTCCCTTAAAGCGCGCGAAAATGGGCTGTGGTTGGCAAGGATAATTGGACTTATCTCCGAAGCGATCTCAGAACCTCACCTCCCCTCAGAAGAAGCCAACCGCCTCGGACCGGCCTTCTTCGCCATTAAGGAGACATTATTAAACCGCTCGGGGCCCCCTCGCTCGGTGAGAGAGGGTTAAAAGTTTAAATAAGTTGGAAAATGTAGTCTGCATTGTTAGGCAAAAATGCTTAAAGAGCTATTATTTTTCTGTCTAAATTAAATGCATAAAATAGCATGATACAATTTATAAATTTTATCTGTTTAGAGAATTATCGTTCCCTGCTGCATAAAAGATACATAAGGAAACGATAAAGATATTTCCTTCAGATACGGCTACCTCCCCTTAGTTCTTACGCCACGCAGTTTATTTCCTCTTCGTTGCATACAACGAGAAAATGGGGAAAAAAGCGAAAAGTCTATTTTCAGCAACTTAGTACGTGGAGATCGAAAGGAGGAAAAAGGGAAGATGCTTTTGATAAACACGAGGCCTTTTCGGCGTCTAAGAGTCCGACGGAAAAATACGATGTGTTTGGAGCCTGAAGGGAAAAAAATGATGAAGATATGAGTCATGAAAATCAAGATTAGGGAAAAAATTAGGACTAGGGGAAACAGAGAAAGTTCGTTTTTGTTATTAAAATAGCAAAAATGTCGCCAAATCCGCATTTATGTAGCTTTAGATAATTAGCATTTTAGTGAAAATGTGAATAAATAGCAGGTCCAGGTACCAGTTTTCTCTAGACAGTCGTTTCACAGGATAGTTTACGTAAATAAGAAAGTTGTTTTTCGGCAAAGTTGACCTACATTATTTTTAAATTAATTTTTCAAAAACTCAATAAAATAGTTTGATTTTAACTGAACGGAAGCGTGATTTCGATTATTCTTTCTCCATTTGTAATTGAGTTCGCTTTATTGGTAAGTGTTTAAGTCAGTTTTTAAAAGTGTTTGAATTAAAGCTTAATAAAGCACCTAATATTTAGTAAAAAGTTTCAAAACTGTCTGATTTCGCTTAACAATTTGTCAAAAATATCTTTAAAAAATTGGGAGTTTTTTCTTATTACTGCAATCATCTTGCTACAATTATTTTTTGAGTTATTTAAAATGTGAGTCTCTGACAATTATAAAACTAACGACGACTGACTATCATTCATGTCTAACCGAATTCCTAATTCCGGAAACACGAAATGATATCCGCTTTAATTTCACCGAAACTTCATAGTTGTGAGTTAAATTTATACAAATATCTGCCGATGTGTTTGTAGCTCAAAATAGAATCTCCTTTGAGATATTTTAAATAACTTATATGGATTTTGTTTATATTTGAAAAACTGTGGTTTCTGTTTCGAAATAGAAAAGTAAAGCAAACCCAAAACAATGTTATTGGTATTGTGCAGAAATAGACTGACCTGTTTTAGAAATGCATATTTTACTTATAAATGCATTTGAATCTTTTTATTTTCTATGTTCTGAAAGAAGGAAGTTTACTTTTCCTCCATGGAAATTTTTTTTATTCCTCACTTTATTCAAATCCAATTACATTTTTCTGAATAAAACCTGACTAGCGAAAACTATTAAAATTGTATGTTTAAGGCCCTTATGGAGTAAAACTTTCTTAAAGTAAGTCAGTAAATAAATAAAATGGTAATCTTGCTCGTGGTGAATGAGTTCACATAAAAGGATAGGAGAAATATTATATGTCCAAAATTACTCAAGCTAAAATATTTAATTTTAAAAAATGCGAATAATTTTTCTGACTTACCTAAATTTAAAATTTTGAATAAATCATAATTTTTGAAAAATAATTATATAATTAAGAATTAAATTAAGAAAATATTTTTAGAATTAATTCATTTAATAATTATTATTTAAAAAATTAAATAATTAAAAATTTAATAATTGGTAACGAATTATTTATTTAATAATTAATTAAATAAGCTATTTCTTTGCGAAAACTTTACATCAAGAAATGATAAGACATTTTGTCCTTCATCAAGTTATTGGAAGAAATTTATTGTTCTTCATTTGAACTGCCCATGGAGTAACTTCTCGACCTCGTTATTGAGCAAATTTACCATTTCACATGATATCCCTCCGAATTCGATTCAAAATTATGATGTTTTTTCCTCAAAATCGCTCTCTTGTCACCTTAAAATATAAACGTAACTAAATTAAAATAAATGCTGTCGGAGGTACAGAATGAAACTGTAGGAGATAGATAACTAGAGGTACTTTTCTATTAGCAGGTTAGGTTGGTTTATATTAACGTCCCGTTTTGAAGCAACACGAGGGCTATTTAGGGACGGACCTCGCAATTTTGAACCGCGGTCAGATGACGAGGACGACACCTGAGCTGGCATCCCCCACTCCAAGCTTCCGCGCCACACCAACGGGAGGACGTTTGGACACTACGTATGATTTAGCGTGCAACGGGCCCCATACACGGCGGATCTTCAGTGGAATCGGGTTTCGAGCCTGCGGCCCTCCGGTCCCGAGGTCGAGACCTTACCACTAGGCCACCGCGGCCTCTTTCTGTTAGCAGGAACCAACACTAATTCGCCAGCGATTTACCAATAACCGCCAACTATGGTACCGATGTTAACTGGCGACAATATTTCAGCTTGGAGACGACTGTTATTACTTTTCCATTAGCACGGAACCAGTCGTCGCCAATCATTGGCGCCAGTTGTCGCCAAACACTATGTTGATATTGGTACTACTATTGGCGCGCGAGCCTGGTTCCATGAAAAACTAACGAAAAATTACCCATTGGCGTAGACAACTTTCCCAACGAACTATCTGTAGATAAAAGCCTACAAAGCATAACAAACAAGCCGAGATTAGTTAAGTCATCTGAAATAGTCATTGATTATCATTCGATAGTATAAAAAATGAGAAGGTATTAGGAACAAAGAGCGATTCATGTCGTCAACCACCATGGAAATCTATAAGCAGCAATAGAATATTGATTCTCACCAACACAGTCATATAGTGCTAAAATTACATTGTACCTTTATATAAGTATTCATTCAAGTCATTTATAACCAAGTTGAATACAGAAATTTTACACTCAATTTGCGACGTGGGAATGATGTTGATTAATGGCCATACTTACAAAGAGGAGTAATGGCTAAATAATCGTTTATTTTAAATTGTTGAACATTGAAGTGTCACTGCTTTTAAATGAGTTATAAGAGGTGATTAGTTTACTTAAACTCCTCTTTATAATTTTACAATATAACTTATTGAAAGAAAAGAGAAAATATTTCTATTGGCATAAACCTGATTTTCCAGAGAATATTCCATTATACTTTTATTTATTTGGATGGAACGTGACAATTGGGTTGCTTTTAGTTGAAGAATCTTGTCTTTCTGAAATCTATCATTAATATGTATTCTTTACAATTACTATATATTGTGCAAAGCAAGCATGCCAAATGTAGCACTTCGAATATTTCTGCAAAGTCAATATAACAATATGTAACTATCCACGCCTTATTTAAATTATCGATGCCTGTAATTTAATGAGATCTTTTCAATCATATTTAAATTTTTAATGAATGAAGCGATAACAAAAATTAATCCACCAAACAAACAATGCAAAAATGTATAGAACAACCAGATTGGAAATTGATAGATAAATCTTTGGCGTTTAGATAGAGTGCTGGGTGTATGGTTGCAATAAAATGATGATTTAAATTATATACATTTAATTTACATTATTTGCACTACTTATTTACATGACGAAAGCTTATGCGAACAACATCGCATCGCGCGGATACAATCTGGAATTATAACAATGATGCCAGATGCAAAAGATACATTTTACATTTCAATAATAGATGAGTGGCTTGACGCTAGCGCCGCCACACCATCCCCTTCCTGGGAAAAAATTGGATCTATAATTTTTAAGACACAAAATCTCGATACTTAACCAGGAAATGGACTCGCCGGCCAGTACGTGTAAGTATAGGTGATTTTTCAGGCAAAGGCATAGCTGATTTTTCAGGCTTCTTTGCTGAAGGAATGGGAGATGGTGTGTCGACTCCAGGAGAGTCACGTTTACTTTCAGAAGAGTTAACATTGTCCAACAAAAGATGAGCTGGCTTATGTCTATCAATAGTCACAGTCACTTTTTTGTTATCCTTGAGGATGATGAAATTTTTATTTGTTCGTGACAGAACTTTATATGGTCCTGTATAAGGTTGTGACAAGGAAGGTTGAACAGCATCCACACGCAGAAAGATATGGGAACACACACTGAGTTCTCTGTATACAAAAGTAGGTTTTGCAGAATGGTTAGATGTTGGAGTTGCTCGCAACTGCTGAATATGGGTTTTCAGTTTCTTTATGAAACCATTGTCTGCAGCTTGTGGTTGCTGTTGGACGAAAAATTGACTTGGTAGGCAAAGATTTTCGCCATACACCATTTCAGCAGGGGAGCACTGGAGATCTTTATTGAAGACGGTGCGAAGACCAAGCAGAACAGCAGGCAATGCCGACACCCAATGAACGGATGTGTGGCACATGATGGCTGCTTTCAAGGTTCGGTGCCATCTCTCAATTGCGCCGTTTGCCTTTGGATGGTAGGCGGCTGTGTGTGAGAGACGTATTCCGAAGGTTTTCGCCAGAGAGTGAAATACATCACTCGTAAATTACGCACCTCTGTCTGTGGAGATCCGCTGAGGGACTCCGAAGCGAGAAATCCAGTCACTATACAGAGCTTGAGACACTGTTTCCGCCTGGATATCAGTAAGTGGCATAGCCTCAGGCCATCTGGAGAACCTGTCAATGGCTGTAAGGCAATAGGAGTATCCTTGTGATGATGGAAGAGGACCTATAAGATCAATGTTGATATGAACGAATCGCTGGTTTGGCACTTTGAACTCCGCGAGCGGTGAGTGCACATGGCGAAAGATTTTCGATTTCTGACAAGCTATGCAAGATCTTGTAAAGTTAACAATGTCTTGCTTCATCCAAACAAAACGGCTACATATGAGCCTAACTGTGGCACGCACACCAGGGTGAGCAAGATCATGTAGGTTACGAAACACTTGATATCTATGCTTTTTTGGAATGTAGGGACGGATGACCTGGGTGGAAATATCACAATATAGCATCACATCTGTATTTGGAACTTACAATTTTTGCAAAGTCAAGCTAGTAGGCTGCTTAAGTAAAAGATCAAACTCCTCGTCGTCTTGTTGACTACGAGCAATATCTTCGTAAGCCAGAGGGGAAGTGGAAATACTTTCGATGCGAGAAAGAGCATCGGCTACCACGTTGTCCTTTCCACTAATATGTTTAATATCCACAGTAAACTGAGCAATGAAATTCAGATGATTTATTTGACGTGGCGACAGTTTCTCAATTTTTTGTGAAAAAGCATAAATTATTGGCTTGTGATCGGTTAAAATAGTAAATTTAGTTCCTTCTAGCAAATAGCGAAAATATTTTATGGATGCAAAAATAGCTAGCAATTCCCGGTCATATGCGCTGTACTTTTGTTCTGCCGTTCTGAGTTTTCGGGAGAAAAAACCTAATGGTTTCCAGGAATCTCCTTCGCGTTGCTGCATACAGCCACCAATAGCTCTGTCGGATGCATCCGTCATTAGAATTATTGCTGCGTTAGAGTTAGGATGTGCCAGATGAGTTGCTTCCTTAAGATCGTTAATACAATTTTGAAAAGCTTGGTCAGATTCGTCAGTCCAATTAAGTGGAGTTTCGTCGCGTTTTTTACATTTCTTCAGCATTTTTTGTAAAGGTAATTGTTTTTGAGCCGCTTGAGGTAAAAACCGACGGAAAAAATTTAGCATGCCTAAAAATCGTCTCAGATCTTGAACTGTTTTGGGTCGGGGAAAATTTGAAATGGCTTCAACCTTCTCGGGTAATGGGGTAATACCATATTTATCTATCTTATGGCCAAGAAATGATAAATTTTCCACAGCAAAAACACATTTATTGCGATTTAAAACCAAACCAAATTTTCGTAGTCGGTCAAAAACTTGTTTCAAATTATCTAAATGTTCCTCCAATGAGGAAGAAGCAATTAAAAGATCATCAATGTGAACAAAACAAAAGTCAAGCCCCTTAAGTGCATTATCCATCAAGCGCTGCATTGTTTGAGCAGCATTGCGCAAACCAAAAGTCATGAAATTAAATTGAAATAGCAGTTTTTTGCTTATCTTCTTCATGCATTGGTACTTGATGGTAAGCACGCTTGAGATCAAGGGTTGTGAAAACAGTTTTGCCGTGCAAATATGAGGTGAAATCATGGATATGCCTAATAGGATATTTATCTGGAATGGTTTGCGCGTTTAGAGCTCTGTAGTCTCCGCATGACCTCCACGAACCATCAGATTTCTTTACCATTACTAAAGGACTTGCCCAACAACTGGTAGAAGGACTACAGATTCCTTTATGGATTAAATTTTGAAATTCCTGTTTGGCTGCTATTAGTTTATCCGGAGCTAAACGTCGTGCCTTAGCACCTACAGGAGGACCTTTTGCTTGAATTACATGAGTAACATTATGAGATTGAACTTTGATAGGATATCTCTCAACATCATCAAAAAATATCATTGTATTCCCGAATTAAATCGTTAAAATTTAAAGATAACTTTAAAGCAGTTATAGATGGGGTATTATCGGTAGAAATTTTGCCAGTAGAAGTTAGGTTGGTTTGTTGATCTTTAAGACATTTAGATTTCAAATCAATAATTATTCCGTAATGTGTTAAGAAATCAGCGGCCAAAATAGGTCGAGAAACATCAGCTATAATAAAAGACCAAGGAAAAATTCTTCTTAAACCAATATTAAGAGACAGGTTTCGAGTTCCATACGTATTTATTTTTGTGCCGTTTGCTGCTAGCAAATTTAACAAAGATTTTGGATTTTGGTTTGCAGCGTTCTGCGGATGAAGGAGGTACGACAGAAATATCAGCACCTGTATCCACTAGGAAGTTAAGACTCGATGGTCTATCGTGAATTACAAGACGGCAATTATTCTGGCCTTTAACGTCGGCCGCCATCAACGACTGGCCCTCTAGTTTTCCTGCTTGTAACTACAAGGTGGAACACACTTTTTAGCATTCTTGCGAAAACGGAAGTGGTACCAGCACATCTGATCCTTACGACTAGCAGAACGAGCGCGATAATTATTTCGCCGACCCATGCTCCTGGATCTCCGAAACTGCGACATTCTATCAATTTTCAGTGAAAGTTCACTTATTTGGGCTTGTAAATTTGAATTGCAGTCATTAGGAGTGCTCATTTCCGGTACTTTCGTTTTCACATGATTAAAGCATATTTCACTACCAGACGTTACGTCTGCAATTTTATCCGCCATGATAGATAATTTATTAAGATCATCACTAGAAGTAGTTAAAATTGCTTGCATCTGTGTGGGCAAGCGTTGCAACCATAAAGACCGAAGCAGTTCATCGCCAACGCGGTTTCCCGCCAAATCCTGCATCTGACGTAAGAGCATAGACGGGCGTTTATCACCCAATTCTACATCTTGCAACAATTTTTTTAAGTCGACGTTCCTCAGAATCAGAAAAAATATTAATCAAACGTTCCTTTAACTTTTTGTACATATCATCATTTGGAGGAGAAGTAATAATATCACTAACCTGCGAAAGAATTTCGGTTTCGACCGAAGCGACGACAGTGTGATACTTTGTAGAATCCTGCACAATCCCACTGGTAATAAATTGTGATTCCAATTGCGAAAACCATATCGCCGGGTTTTCTCTCCAAAACGGAGGCACTTTCATGGCAATACGAGAAACTTCGGAATGCGAAACGGCTTTGCCGTCCGATGATTCACTGGGTTCTGTCATTACTTACGCGTTCTCAGAAGAGTAATATTCAACTCCGAGGTCACCAATTTGGCGTTTAGATAGAGTGCTGGGTGTATGGTTGCAATAAAATGATGATTTAAATTATATACATTTAATTTACATTATTTACACTACTTATTTACATGACGAAAGCTTATGCGAACAATATCGCATCGCGCGGATACAATCTGGAATTATAACATGTTGCCAAATACAAAAGATACATTTTACATTTCAATAATAGATGAGTGGCTTGACGCTAGCGCCGCCACAAATCTATACTGTACATCGGAGGTAAAGGAATTAAACCACATCACAATCCGAACAGCTCCAATATATTTTTCAACTGGCAAACAGTCAGGAAATCACTAATAATAACAGTAACAGCACTTTCAATAGCGATCAGATCACTGGTTTTCCAGCACTGCAGACGAAATTCCAAAGTCGTTCCAGTCGATCAACTATCTAATACTCAATGCCGTTTGGCGTCTAACAGCTTACTAGCTCGCTCAGCGGATAAAACTCCAAAGAGAGATTCCAAAGACGTTCTCACTTCAAAGACAATCCCAGTCGAACAAACACACTGCTTTGTGGACCGAGCGCAGTCTTAATTGTCAGTCCTACAGGCCGTGATGACGCATGGAATCATCTGAGTAAATCCAGATGTTGGCCACAAATAGAGATATCAAGAAAATTCTAGTACTTTTGAGATCCTACATTTTGTTGCCAAGTTACCAAAATGGTCGCCAAGATGGGGTTGATGGCTCCATTCCCATAAGTACCCCTGTAGAACGCTGTTCACAATCATAAGACTAACATTGCTGGTAAGCTACTTTCCAAGTTCTTAACAATATGTAATTACCCGCACCTAATTTAAATTATTTCCATTCTGTTTTTCCACTCATATCCCACAATTTCAGAATTTTATTTCAGGAATAATTTAAATTTCCCACAAATTTGCTGAAGAATTTCGAATAGGAACCAAGCAATCAAATTACTCTGAGTCGCAGTTCAAAGGGATATTTTAGCGTTTTCCTTCTCCGAATATCAATAAACCTGAAATCTCCCGCTGAAGCGTCACAATATCTTCATTAAGAATGGCCTAACGACCACTCCATACTCGTCGCTTTTCAATCCGGAATCGTCAGAGGAAAATGTCTTCAGTCTTTCGAAAATTATTTTCTTAGAAGGTGAAGTAATTGAAAAGGATGATTCTGTTCGGATGGTGGGATTAAGGTATATTTCAATAGTAAACTGTGTGATAAATTTCCGTATTCATCAGAGGCATCCAGTCCGTTTTCGATCGACATTAGATCTGTTAGATTAAAGCTGGTTAGTTAGAGCTGGCACCCTCCATTCCACACTTTTTCACCACACCAACCGAAGGACGTTTGACCCCCTACGATTGATTTAATGTGAAACAGGATCCATACAAGATGGATTTTCAAAAGAATAAGGTTTCAAACCTGGAAACCTTGTTTTCGAGCAAGTTAAAGGGAAATCACTAAATCATTAAAATTATTAATGGAGCACGTTATGTAATTTGTGATCCCATAATTGAAATTGGATATTAATTGGATCAATTAACTTGGATAGTAGTGTTCTAATGGAAATTACCAATGTAATTATTTTGGAATTACCTTTGTGCATTTATTCAAATAACTTAATTACTAATGGACTCTTAATAAAATCATATTTAATCATTAATCCATTTTTAATTTATAAATATCATTTATAAATGTCGGATCTATCTTCTTGATAGATCTTAAAAAGAACTGTTCAAATTATATATACATGTCACACACCTCCATAGTCAAAGAGAGGTTGATTGCACACAAATTGACACTCACATGAACAGATATTAAATACATGGCGTATACTTGGCGTCATACTGAAACAAGATTGTTACTGTACGGCGCAAGAGCAATCTAAACAATAAGTTTTAACTTGCGGCACGACCGATAGTCACCAACATCCGGCCCCATAGTCGTGTTGGTTAAATTATGTAGTACTAAACATAAGTTTCAAAATATCTCAAAATTTATTCAGTAACAAAGGTTTTGTTAAGAAATCAGAAAAGTTTCTCTTTCATTCTATAAAACGCAATTCAATTAAATTTTCTTCAAACAAATCTCTAACAAATTCACATCTTATATATATATATATATATGTTTCGTTTAAAACATTTCACAGTTATTTTAGAAAATAAATTGCATCTTGGTTATTACAGCATGTCTTAGGTATAATTTTACTTGTGGAAGAACATTATGTTCATTAATTACTCGAGAAAACCAAACTGATTCCTTAACACTTTCACATAAAGCCACAGATTACGATTCCATATTACTAACTGCAATGCACTTTTGTTTTCTAGAACGCCAAGTGAAAATTACATCTCCAAAGTTTATTAAATATCCACTTTTAGAATATCTATTTGTTAAATTGCAGCCCCAATTAACATGTGTAAATAAATTAAATTTAAATTCTCAACATTTCAAAGATTAAGCTTATAATCCTTAGTTTGGAATACGTAATTTATTATATCAACTACAATTTTCCGATGTTCGAATGTGTAACCATTCGAGAATTAGGAAACTAATCAAAAACTAATAACAGGTTTTGTTCTATCAGCCAAAAAGGTAAACAACCAATTAAAGACCTGTATGGAAATTTACTCATTAATTCATTTCCCACGATATCTTTTCCTTCAATTTTTTCAGGAAATCTATTACTGAACTTAATCGGAAGATTAACATTATATTTCGGAATTTCTTTAAATTTTAACATTAACTTCTCAAAAAACGTTTTATGATGCATAAATAAATCTTTATTTATCTCAAAATTTACTCCTAACAAATATTTTACCGGATTACGTTCTGTTAAATCTAATTTGCTCTTAATTAGGGTTGTTTATTTATCTTTTGAAATGATTTGAAGTTTGAATTTGGAGTTTTTGAATTAATTATTTTCTATACGATGAACAAAATCCAATGTTCTGCATTAATTCATTACTTCGTAAAGCATTTTATAATCTGATTGTTATTTTATACTTTCTTGAAATGCCTAAGAATTATATACCACCACTTCATATGCCGTTATCTAGAATAATAATGATTTTTTTTTGTAATCGGCTTAGATGGACATGAAGTGGAAGCGTATCAGACAAAAATTAAATAAAGCAATATAGCAACCTAAACAAAAAGAAAAATTTGGAAATAAATTATTAAATAAATAAGGACATTTAAATTAATAGCAGAAGGATTCATAGTATCGCTAGAAGGTAACACATTTACATAGTTGGTATTCAAGAATTGAAAATTTGTGAAAAAAGTATTACCACTTTTAATATTGCAGAAACATCTATATAAAGTTTTGGGCTTGTTCAACAGCTTGAATTGATTAAATTGGTTGAAAATGTTTCTTTAAAATAAGCTTTGGATTTTAATGTCTGGGCTCGTAATTGAAAATTAGTTTTGTTTTCACTTGGGTATGTGTGGATGTGATATGGAAACTTTAATGTTTCACTATGCGCAGCTAAAGTTCTAAGATCGGATTATTAGTACTGGCACATGCAGAAAAAGAATAAGAACAGACTGGAAGTACAAAAATATTCTGTTTACCCTTCCATCCGCACTGCTCATAGCACATGGAAGCAAGCAAGTTTCAGGAGCTGAATACGCACAGTGTAGCGGAATGGGAGAAATTAATAAATTAAATTATATTTCAGGAACGATTTAGACATTTTTAAATTCAAAGAAAAAGAAGAAAACGTTTAGAATCACCAACATGAGAAACTTCATTCATGAGTATCGTTTGCATTAACCGCAACTCTCTTGTTGTCATTTTCGGAAAAGAAAACTTCGCGACAACAAAGATAATAATAAAGACAACAAAGATAGTAGAGAGAGCTGCTACAACACTCCTTCCCCAGTAACAACATAGTTATGATACAGTTACAATTTGTAAATTTTTCAATTTATATGCAATGTATACAAAAGTGAAAGGAAATATATAAGAATACTAGGAATATAAAATATGAAATCAATAGAAATAACAATAATGAATAGCATGCAATTAATCTTTAATTGCTGGGAACTTCACAGTCTACCATAGTGTAGTGTTTTTCAGAATATCTTTGTCCAGCAAATCTGATTGCTGTTTCTCTGTTCCTGGAAATATAGTCAGAAATTTCGTGGACAAGTGTTGGTTCTGTTTCCTGAGCTGCTTGGTGAGATATCATGTCCACCCAAGATTAACAGCAAAGTCACGGTGTATATCTGGATTCAGAATATATTTATATTGTAATCTTGTCAATGTGACGGCAAATACTTGTCTTTGTAGCAGCTAGAGAACGTCAGCTAGGGAGAATTTCAATAAGTTTCTACTCTATCAATGTGTATGAACACATGTAATGTACAGGTAAAGTCCTTATGGACAAGAATGTTTCTGATGAAGGAGTATTAAGCACTATGGTTTTAGACAGATTCCATTTGATTTTGTAGTACTTTAACAAAAAATTATCGGTATCCAAGATACTTTTGGTTTCATAAAAAAATTCCTATTGTAACCTAATAGGTTTTAAGTAAACCACATTTGTGTTCATAATGTATGTTGTAATCACGACAAAGCCGATCTTAGTCCTAAAACAAAGCTAGTGATAAGGTTCGAAGTTACATTATTAATAGAGTTGTGTCTCTGATCGCGCAGTTAAAGGTCGATGGACTTCACCTTTTCGATTGGACACGGGGATATACCTTTGTTGAGTGGCTTTAAATAATACAAAAACAGAGCAATGTTTCTCTAAAACCGAACCTAGACTATACCATTCAGAGATTACGAGGCATTCCAAAACGTGAATAATCAGTGTTCAAGAAACTATCGACTCTGTGTAAGTTTTTTGCTAGTCGTGACGTTTATCCAACGTATGTGAGATGAATCAGCTAGGATAAGAGTAGTACGTTTTCCTACAAGAAGTAGCAATGAGGCTTATGATGTAGCGGATAACTACTAATCTATCAGCTTCACTTCTTGATGGGGGCAATTTTGCATTAACACACTATATAATTTTGTATTCTTTGACAAATGGAAATACAAGATTTTGCTTGGTGAGGGTGTCACTTCATTGAATGTTGAGCCAGAACAAATCTCAGAAACTATTTATTTAACTAGGAATTTTGACCAGGCTGAGCTAATTCTGCATTGTTTTTAAATATTGCGTCCGAAAATCTTAGGTATAAATAGACAGATTTTTTTGTTGTTGAAATATCTAAACCAAAGCTAGCTACCCAAGTCCAAGGAATGACATTTAAGGTGTAAGAGTGGTTTCAAGCGAGATCGATTAAATCTTTAGTATTTGTTTGTACATCAGCATTTTATCATAATCTATTTTCGAGTAGATGGTTCATCCGATATTGAATCTTGCAACGAATATTTTCTTTTCCCATCGTGACGAATAATCGATGAAAGCTTAGATATATATTGCTTAAATTACTATGATTCGATCTGATGAGTTACTATACTAACTTCTTTGATAACACGCAAAACTAAAGGTTTGGTGAGGTATCGTTAGTGTTGATAACATATGTGATATTAGTCTGATCTCCAGATGTATGTAGTTTGCTGTCGTAATTGTTCCATTCTGAAAGTTAAAGATTCTAAGCTTGTCTTTGGAAAGCATCTAGGGTCACCCTTCTTAAGCGTCAACTTTGGAAGCTAAGGGATTTCCAACTGCTTAGTTTCAACAGTGCAGCTAATTCAAACTACATTGGTGGCCCCAGCTTCCCATGAACAGTGGTAGATAAAAAACTTAATAATGTAACATTTACCAAGATCTTTTACATTGTACGGTAACAAATTTCATTTTCTCTTCGGATCGCAAGAAATTTTCTTAAGCTTCTTTACTTTTTCCTTTTATACTCATGAGTTACTCTGTTTTGGCAATACTGTTATCGCCTATAAAAATAATAGACCAAGAAATGTACGCAGATTCGTTGACTGGTTTCCGGTATCTACCTAATTCAAGATGAATTTACTTTCAGGAAGGTTGTTTTGGAGCTTTCCGAGTAATTATGTGTTGTAGAAATTTAATTGACCTACTCCCATAAACTGAATTTCCAAGATTTATTAGAAGATCTTTCATATCCTAGATAGCAAAGAAGGTTTGTCTAAAAAGGTTTTGGAATTTTACGTCAGCAAGGAAGGGGCTGTCAAAGGTCGGCGATGGGCATTGCACCTTTCGGCAAGGTTCAGGCAACAAGAAACAAGTTTTTCTGTAAAGTTTTTTTGTGAAGATTTCCAAGCTATTACACGCTTGTTTCAGGGTTTCCTTCGAAAGTTGTTGTTAAGAGCCCTCTTCGGCGGGCAGACAGAAACTCCTTCCCCGAAGCCATCTGCCAGAGTTGTCCAACCCCTTTTCATCCCCTCTTAAAGTCGTGTAATCCTACATAGGTCCAACCCCTTTTTTTCCTGTAATGTCATCTTTAGGACTATCTGAATGCCAATTAATTAGGAAATCTTAATTAATCGTAGCTTAATTATTAATTCCCAATCAATTTGATCAATCTAATTTTAATTGAACTACCTTTACGACTGCGCTAGATTGTGACAAACTCCAAATTCCCTCTCCGAGAGCTGGGATCGAACCGCATTCATAGTGCGTGCTGGAAGGCAAACACACAACTACACTATACTGCAGAATATACAATGATTTGGACAGGCAATTCATAAAAGTTTTACGTCACTTCTTCCGGAATGGTTTCGAAACGGTTTATGGAATGCTTTCGCTGACTTGTTGTTCAAACATTGTTGTAAAGTAGTTCATAAATTTTCCTATGTAAACTTTATAGGTATTGGCTTCCGAAACATTGTCTTGACGTAAATGCTTTGGTGACAGCCCATGGAAAAGTGGAATCAAACCTTCCTCTAAATATCTTTCTCATCTGGATTGCCTAACTCTGAAAGGAAACTACTTTTAGATGCTCTTAATGTTGCGCTCTTAATGAAGAAGCTTACAAAATGCTTCATTTAAATGTTGGAAAACAGTGTCCAACTCGAAACAAATCAATCATATAATCAACAAACGTAGATGGGGCATCCTTAATCCAAGCTTCATGATGTTGAAACCATTATAACCCAAAGATATTATTGCTGTTTTCTGGTTTATCTCGTGCGAAATTGAGAACTAAATTTTAAGGGCCCTTAAAATAGTAATTTAAAATATTTTCATTTGTTTTAATATACAGTGAGAGCCATCTATTCTTGGAACAGCAACGATCGAGAATCACGGTGCAAGCGTTTAATTCTTTTAATCGCCTGTAGTCCCCGCACGGTCGCAAACTTCCATCCTTCTTTAGACACTAAATGAAGTGGACTGTCCCATTGAAACTTTGAAGTTTTAATTATGTCGTTTTCTAACATAAATTTGGCATCCTGTTTGTCCAATTTTAGTTTATTTGCATCTATTTGGAGAGCTTCTGAAAAACACTAGGGCCTTTAGTGGCTATATTGCGCTTTACGTTATATTTTGAGTTGCAAATCAACAGATTTGGTTTGTTAAATTCGGATATTGTAATAACAAATTTGCATATCGAGAATTTTTACCAGTCTTGCTTATCTGCATTTGTTACGCACGCAATATGACTTCGAAAAGATAAATTTGTGACAATATCTGTTTATTTTTTGATATGCATATCAATAAGCAATTGAAATTTGGTTTAAAAAATCTGTGCCTAAAATGTCTCGATCCACTTTAGCGAATACAAAAGGAAATTGGAATGACAGACGCAGGCTTAAATGCAGAGTTAAAATTTTAAAACCAAAAGTTGGTGTTACTGTTCCATTTGCAGCATACAAAGTAAAGGAAATGCATATTTTATGGTTTGGTGTTTCCAGAATGATGGGTCAGTCAGCACCGCTGTCCACAAGAAAGCGCAAACCGGTTGTTTTGTAGGTAACGAATAATCAGTACGGCTATCTTTTAATTCATCTGTAGCAGAACCTGCCATCGAATCTACTGCTGTTCGGAGTTTTCCGACGCCTTCCAGCTACATGGGCTTTTATATTTATTAGGATAATATTTATGACCAAATTTAAAGTGATAGTAACAGTATGATCCATTGGGATTATATTTCTTCCTTGAATGACTTCAACTCTTGCTTCGATTAAAGACAGAGTACGATATTACTTCTAGACTGTCTGTGAACATTTAGTTCGGAAATCTGTTTCTCTAAGTTAGAGATTTTATCAATCAGAGTATTCATTACAGAACTGTCTGAACCAGCAGAATGAATTTCTGTCTTTGAGATCATTTCAAATATTTTTTACGCCATTATGGGTAAGTTATCCAAGTTTTCATTACTCACAACCACACTACTTTTAATGGATTCTGGCAATTTGCCAAGCCACAAAGTTCGCAAAACTTTATCCGTTATATTTATTAGCCAAATGATTTCATTTTACGCAATACTTAGCATGGATTCTTATCACGAAAGGTAATTCCTATAACGAAATTTATACGTTTTTCCTCGCTTTGTTCAAGAGTACTTAACAGACTTTGTTCTGCAGCTACATATTGTTCATTCCGTTCGCTTCGGATTATATCCCATATACTTTGTACCACTTTATGTTCGAATTGTGCTACAAGATAGTTAAATTTAGTCTGATCCTGGGTAATATTAGCATTTGAGAACTGTGCTTCAACTTGGATTTACCAAATTTTAGGTCTCTCTTCCCAAAAGGGTGGAATTTTAACTCTTGCCTTATTGGATTCAGATTTTTCACCAGTTGCGTTCGAAACAGAAGTTTCGCCGTCCTCTATGATTTCGACGGGTAGAAGAAACTATTCACCAGGGTAACCAGTTTGTAGCGTGCATAAATGCAGTTAATACGTGGGAGAAATTAATAAATTAAATTATATTTCAGGAACGATTTAGGCATATTTATATTCAAAGAAAAATGAAGCTAACATTTAGAATCACAAATACCAAACATTTATTCATCCGTATCGTTTTTATTAAGAGCAACTCTCTTGTTGCCATTTTCGGAAAATTAACTTCGCGGAAACAAAGGTTATATTATAAGTAGAGAGAGCTGCTACAGCATCAGTATTAGAAATTAAACACATTTAAGGGCTATGGATTCCATAAAAACAAAATTGTTCAGTTTTCGCCATCCTTCATGTTTCACAAAAATAGAATTATTAAAACGAGTCAAGATAGGTAATATTTTTGACTTGTTGATGTAATTTAGAAGGAGGATATGCAGAGGATTCACGCTTGCGTATGGTAAACGATAGGAGCACCCTTATTTGTAGAAATTGGAATTATAAATAGTTCTATTCCTCCCATTTCCAATGAAACCAAACGTAAATTATGGCAAGTTGGTTCTTTGGTGTGTAAAAATTAAGGGGACTTGGCACCCTAAGAATTCCGGAAAATCAATGAAAATATCAATTTTCAAATTTTGAGTGGAAAATGATCCTTGAACCTTTGACTTAATAATCTGAAAGTTTCAAAACAATCAGACAAATATTTTGTGAGATATGAAGTTATTTTGTCTAACATTTCATCACGTGCCACGCCCACTTTCAATGTTTAAATCCTGCATATTTCATGTGTAAGTTGCAAAAACACCTAATTTTTTCAATAAAAGCAAAGCAAGATAGTTGTTTCAAACAGTAGCCGTTTAATCTTTGTTTGTTTACTGTTTTACTGCTTTCGCTTCTTTATTATTCATGAAGCATATCGTCATCATCATCATCAACACTGCTTTCGCTTCTCATTTTTTTTGAATTTCTCACTGCCAATAAAATTTCAATAAAATGGTTTTAAATTTTTTCTCTGTTATAATGGATATTTGATAAATAGTACTGCAGATCATTTATTAAATATTTTGACTAAAAAATTTGAAAAAAGTGAAATTTTTCGCATTTTTTAAAAAAAATTTCTAATTATCCCTATAAATGAAGATGCTAATTAATAATTATAGTAATAATAAATATGAATAAAATTGATAAGTTAGGACTCGCAAATGTCAGGTTATTGCTCTGAAAAAAAACTAGCTTGATATAAGTTGTTTTTATTACAATTTTGTTGTTTTTAAAACTTTAAAGCTGTTTTTCTCAGTTTGCTTTTTTCCAAAATTGTGTCTGCTACAAAATGAAAAAAGTCGATCTCTTTTTATTCTAATTACTTGAAATTTTTTCTGTTCACTCACAAATGCATGTTTAATAGAATTAGGGATGGATTTGTAAAAATTTTGATTAGAAATTTTTTAAAAAATTTACAAAGTGAAAAATTCTCATATTTTCCAAAAATTTTCACAAAATTTTGAACAAATTTTTTTTCTCTGAAACTAATGTAGATATCAAAAATCCGATCCCTGTTTCTGTTAAGTACATTGAGAGGTCCCTTTAAAAAAAAAGAGAGAAAAAATATTAAAAATTGTATGAGAAGAAGCATTTTAAAAAAAGGGTTAATTTTTTTAAAAAATTTAAAATTTTTAAATTTGTAATTTTTCAAAGTGAAAAATATTTTAGAAATTTCAGTTTCTGCACAGTTTACATCTATCTACTACAAAATTGAATAAGTTTGATCAAAATTGTAGAAAAAAATTTTTGGGGTGCCAAGTCCCCTTAAGAATAAATCGATGATATCTGAAAAATAATATTATTCAAGATTCCTCGAGATAAGAACGATGTGTTTAAAATGTTTTTTCAAACCTTTTATCAAATGTGATTTAAATGAATTAGAAATTTGTAATATTTAAAAAACATTATCGGTGTTGAATATGAAATAATGAAATGTTGTTCTATTTTTGTGCAAATGCAGTAGCATTTCAGATTGCTTATAATATGGAATAATAATTCATTAAAAGTTTTGTTTTCAGGAATTTTTTGAGAATTATTACCGTGTAATATGGATTAAAAATAATTTCAAAAGATATTAATTTATCTTTCGATATTACTGTCAAAAAACTTAACTTAATGCTAACATTGTTATTTTAAACTGTTATGATAATTTAAGCTAAGCATTTTTCAAAAATGTATGCTTATTATATTTCTTAAAATTATACTTATATGGGGAGAATTCGGATCGCGTTCACCATATTTTTAAAATAAACGAAAACAACCATTTTAATATTTATAGAGTTTTTTTAGGTCCATTCATTGTATAAATCTAAATCTAGAAGAAAGAAAGATAAGATATTTTAAAAACAAATGTAATTCTATAGAAACAAGTACTGTAGTTCAGTACCGTAACATCTCCATTCATTATTAACTTAATGCTAATAATTTTAATTATTTTCAAAAATTTTAAACCTTATATACAGGGTGAGTATAATTAAAGTTCGACATTAAAAATACTTTTAAAAATTAATCACTTGTTGGAATGACCTGAAATTTAAGCTGAGTATACTTGAAGAAGGTAGGGGGAATTATGGTTTACGAAAACAAATTATCAAAATTTCAGAGATAGATGGCGCCTTATTCGACGAAATATGCAAGATAAGAAAGAAAGGAACGTATTTGGATAGATAAAGTTCATTTTCATATCCAGAGATATGTTAATACTGAGGATTGCATAATATGGGCAAAGGAAAATCCGTTCCGATATCAAGCAGTACTTCTTCGTTATGAAAAAGTAACTGTGTTCCGGATTTAAGGCATCGTTTATCGTCAGGCCATTCTTTTTCAAGAGATAGGTCATGCGGGACCAGGTACTTGTACGTTCAATGGTGTAAACTATAGATCTCTTTCGAGCAACCGTATCATTCCAGCCACTTCATTTCTGTGTAGCTAGCACAAATTTCAATCGAGAGGGCGCTAATCCACACACTGCACATCCTGTGAAATGCCTTCTCAGCATGCATTTCGGAAATGATCAAATTATCAGCCCTCAATTTCGAACAAACTTTCCACAAAGATTACATGATCTTAAGCCTTGTGATTTCTAGCTGTGAGGGTTATCTGAAACATGATGTGTGCAGTGGTCCGGTGGCAATCTTAGCTGAACTAAAGACACATTTTGCGCAGCACAATCAGAACAGATACACTTCGATGTGTTGTGGAACTTGCTATTTTTTGGTTTGATCTTGTGGCAGAAAACGGTGGGTGCATATTGAACATTTCTTAAGCCTTTTGTGGTGGATTGGCTTTCAATTAAGATTGATTCAACTGCCGAATGACTTGGAATTAAATGTTTTATTCATTTATAATTTTCTGTCAAAAACCATTACAGTCATGCACATTGAACAGTGAATTTGGTTCAAATGCAACCCAAGCAATGGCTGATGCATTGGGTTGCAATGTCAGTGGCACCAGAACCCATGTATGTTTTATGGCACGTAATGCGCAATCTATAGCTAAAATTTTGAACTATATTTTTATTTTGCCATACTTTTTCTCCTTTCTTCAAGTATATTGAAATCATTCTCAGCAGAGGATCTTTTTCCAATGCCTTTCGAAAATTGAATAGTAATTATAATCACTCTCTATTTATTTAGAATGAATTGATTTTATTTACTTTTCCATTTTTTATGTTTTGATAAATGTCCGTCCAAGTAAGATCAAAATCATATTTGGCAATCAGCACAAACTTTAAAATTTCAGCATGTATTTAGTTTTATTCAGCATGTGTTTAGTTTCGCTACCAAATAAAGTTTTTACTCCGTTCATAACTCGTAACCAACTAGAACACCAAGTTTTGTCCAGGTTGCAGTTTATTTCTGTTTACTTTTGGAATGTGCAGGTAAGCCAAAGAACCAAATATTCTAAAACAAAAGGTTTGAAACGATACCATATTTCAATTGGAGTTAGAGGTTCATTCTCTCATCTATTTTTAGCATGAATAAAAGTTAAAAGTGCTTCAGCCCAAAATTTCGACTGTAAACCACCATCATGGAGCATAGCTTGTGCTTTCATCCTTTGCCATTCGATTAAAGTTTTCGGCAATACCATTTTTTCGGGTGTGTATATTCTAGTTCTTCAAATTTTAACACTGAATTTAGTTAATAAATTCTCAAGTTCTTTGAGACAAAATTCTTCACCATTGTCTGTTCTCACACACTTAAGCCTTAGAACTGAATTCTCTTTCTACTTTAGCTAAAAACGTCTTGAAACAATCAAAAACTTGATCTTTACTTTTTATTATACATACATCTAGCTTTCGTGAGCAATCATCTATAATAGACTAAAATTATCGATTTCGTCCCATCGAACTTATTGAAGATGGTCAGACTAAGTAACAAAGATAATTCTGTCTAAACACATTTGAGTAGTTGACTTATAATTTTGCTTTAATATATTTCGATTGAGAATATGAACGATCATCTGAAATTTTGTCACAATTAATGTCAAAAATATACGAAAGCCATTGTTCACATATCACACTCTGTGACCAAAGATTTCGCATATCTTACATCACAGGAGTATCTGCCGTCCATAGGAGGACGTGACGCCACCTAAGCACACGAAATTGAAGCTCACAGGAAATCGAATGTCCTCAGAAATCACTCCTTTAAAGCATCACAATACCTTTCACGGTTGATGGAGCACATCTCTGTGACAGACAAATCGAAAAGCTTTATTGTTGCATTTCATGCGATAGAGGTTCGTTTGAGTTTCAAAGGACAATTTTCATAGGAATTACACAAGAGGATTTATACAAAATGCGTTTGTAAAACTCATATTTTTTCCAATATAATGAAACATATTTTAATCGAATTTAGTTGTTTTAATATTGTTCTGTCTGTTTTTAAATTAATATTAATTCAGCATTAATTTCTTTATCAACACATGAAATAAGTACTTGAAAAATGTAAGAGAAATTACCTAAGAATCTCTTTTGGAAAAGATAAACATAATTTTACTGTATTTAAATGCCTTTAAAAATACGTAAGTTTTAATACTAATCTATCATTGGAATTTAGGTGTACATTAAATTAAAATACTCATCTGCAGTGTCAAAATTTATCGAAGAATTAAATCAAATAAGAGCATTCGTATTTTAATATGGAAAAAGAAGTAGAGTAACTGGGGGAGAGGACGGGTAAATAAGTGGTATATGTTTGGAAATTTTTATGTTTGTTTAAGTTGCACTTAGGAGCTGTAACAAATGCAAGAACTTACGTTTTTTAACATTATATTCACTTGATAATGACATTATATTACTTTGTGGCAACATTATTATTCACTGAGATATTTTTTTTCTTATATATATTCAGAAGTATTCAAGAGAGTAAATTACCAATGGGGTAAGTGATTATTCTATGGAAATATTATCAGTTATCTTTTGCTCCATAACTGACTAACAAAGAATGCTGGATTAAAAGCTTGAAAGGTTCCAGGCCCTTAAAAGATGCTTCTAAGTAGTACTTAAATATGCTCACGTGAAAGGAAGAACAGGAAACAAATTATAACAAAAATTGACCAACAGGTGACTCTGATATAATAGAATAAAATGTACAGAAAATGAATTACAAATGACGACAGCAAAAGTTTTATTACAACGACTTGTGTTTAACATGGTCTCTATCGCAAGAAACAATAAATTGTAGACAAGTCACAGGACTAGCAGCGGCCACAAGATAAGAAAGGAATTCACCTATGTGTGGTATTCCTAAGTAAGCACGATCCACGAAATGGCACGAGAATGCCACTTTCTTGAAATCGCTGAAGAAGGACTATAAACACTGTAAGTTGCCCAGTTTTTACATCCTTATGGTGTCGAATGCTTCACACAGCTATCTGCATTAATTCAATATTAAAATTTTTTTCTAATTAAACTTTTGTCCGGTGCGCTTAACATTTTTGAAACTCGTTACCCGATATTCCCTATGATTCAATTGTCAACAGGTTGTTTGATAAAGCCCATACCACCAGAGAATCTTAATCTGCGGTAATATCATGTGAAACATGATGAAGTGAAAGTTCTTGAATGTAGAAGATGATGATAAAATGTTTTCTTACGCCCAGAAGCTTCAGTATGACGAAGCTATAACCGGAATAGCTAGACCATGTGACTGCCTTAGGCGGCGGGTTCTTAAATAAGTTAAGAGACAGACGAAAAATAACACTGCCCCAGGCAGAAGATGAACCTTGGACTGCTGCTTCGAATGCAGCTAAATTTATTGTTAATTGAATTGTTGGTACGGCAGATTTATAAAAAACATTAAAATTGGTTAACAGTAAATAGTTGCATTTTTTCTGCGTAGTTGCTCATTATAATGCTGTCAGACGGAGAGTTTTTGAAATCACCTTTTCTATATTACTAACAAAAATTATCACCATTCTGCATGAATTGATTATCCCGCAAACAGTTTACAATCTGATTATTTTTTATGGTTTCTTGAAAAGTTTATGGATTTCTTTATCTTCCCTGTACTTAGATGTAGAAAATATTAAGTACTCATAAATCTTTCAAAATTGCAATAAATAAGTTTGAGATATCATCTTTATATATATGATACCATTTCATATACCCGTATCCGGAATGGTAATGATTCTTTGTAATCGTCTGAGATGGACATGAAGTGGTAGCATACCAGAAGAAAATTTAAAAAAGGAATATGGCAAAATAAACAGAAGGAAAAATTTTGAAATAAATTAATTAACTAAAGCAAGGTAACTTAATAGTAGAGGGATCTATAGTATAGTCAGAAGATATAACCTTTATATAGTTGTATTCAAGATTTTAAAATTTGTAAGAAAAAACAGTACCACTTTTAATATTACAGGAACTTCTATATAAAGTTTTTAAATTCTTCGCATGAAACTGCTCTCTATTATTTACATAACTTTCTTTAAATTAAAGCTCGGATTTTAATATCTGGGCTGGTAATTGAATATTAATTTTATTTTAATTTTGCACGGATATTATATGAAAACTTGATTCTTTCAGTAAGAAAAGCTAAAAGTTCTAAGATTGGATTCTTGGTAGTGATCGATGCATCAGAAGAATAAGAACAGCAATGGAAGTGGAAAAAATATTTTGTTTACAATTTCAACCGTCCTGCTTATGGAAACAAGCATGTTTCAGGAGCTGAATACACGCAGTACTACAAATACCAATATTGGAAATTAAAATTTCTTCAGGGCTATGGATTCCATAAAAGCAACCTCTTCACTTTTCGCCATATCTGCATGTTTGACAGAAAAATAATTTTTTAAGACGTGTTAAGGTAGGTAATATGTTCGACTCTTTGATTTAACTAAGGAGGGTACATGCTTGCGTATGGTAACAGATAGCAGCGCCCTTATTTTTGGAAATTGGAATTAAATAGTTATATTTTCCCCATTTCCAATGAAAACAAACCTAAATTATGCCATGCTGGATCTTCGGTGCGGATAAATGAATGTTTTATTGTTTCGTATTGTCTATTCCGGATATCTTAATTTGATTTTGTTTATTAGAGGATTATGACAAGTACATTAGGAATAAATCGGTGGTATCTGCAAAATACATATTATTCAAGATTCCTCGAGATAAGAACGATATATTTAAAATGTTCTTCAAAACTTATCAAATGTGATTTAAATCAACTAAAAATTTGTAATATTTAAATAAAATTATCGTTTTTTTATATAAAATAATGAATTTTTCTTCTATTTTTGTGCAATTGCAGTAGCATTTAAATTTGCTTATAGTATGGAATAAAAATTCATTAAAATTTTTGTTTTCCGGAAATTTGCAAGAATTATTCCCGTGTAATATGTATTAAAATAATTTACCTTTCGCTATTACTGTCAAAAACTTAGCTTCTTGCTAATATAGTTATTTATTTTAAACTGTTATGATAATTTAAGCTAAGTATTTTTCAAAAATTTTAAGTCAGGATATACTTATAGGGTTTAGATTAGGATCGGTTTCACCATATTTTTAAAATTAAGAAAATCAATAATTATAATAGTTATGCTGTCTTTTGTTAGGTCCATTCATCTAAATCTAACCTATTTGATATGTTGGAGAAAACATACGTAACTCTACCGAAACATCTCCGTTACCCTTTTTTAAATTTTTTTCCTTCTAAGCAGGGTGATTAGAATTAAAATTCAACTTTCAAAAAGCTGTAAAAAATGAACCACTGTTTGGAATGACCTGAAATTAAAATTGAGTATACTTGAAGAAGGATGGAAAAGTATGGCATATGAAAACAAATGATCAAAATTTCAGAAGTAGATGGCGCTTTATACGACAAAATAAGAAAAAAGGAACATATTTAAATAGATGAAGTTCATTTTCATATCCATGCATATGTTAATACTCAGAATTGTGAGAATATTAGCAAAGGAAAATCCGTTTAGACTTCAACCAGTACTTCTTCATTATAAAATGTAACTGTGCTGCGGATTTAAGGCATTGTTATCGCCAGGCCTTTCTTTTTTGAAGACATAGGTCCTGCGGGACCTGGAACTTGTACGTTCATTGGCGTACAGTATAAATATCTTTTGCGCAACCATGTGATTCCAGCCACTTCAACAGCGAACATGTGTAGCTCCCATATATTTCATGGAAGACGGCGATCCTCCACACGTTGATCATCCTGTTAATCGTCTTCTCAGCATGCTTTTCGGAATTCATTAAATTATCAGCCGTCAATTTCCAACAAAACTTCGGCCAAGATCACATGATCTGTACCCTTGTGATTTCTGGCTGTGGGGTTTATCTGAAACATGATATGTTCAGTGGTCCGATTGTTTATCTGAGCTAAACAAAAGTAAAGTATTGCGCAGCACATTCAGAACAGATACACTCCGATATGTTGTGGAACTTGCTATTTCTCGGTTTGAACTTGCGGTAGAAAACGGTGGGTAGCATATTGAACATTTCTTGAGCATTTTGTGGTGGATTGTATTCCAATTAAGAGTGCCGGAATTGCCAAATGACTTGTAAGTCATAGTTTTATTCATTTATATCTTTCAGTAAAAAACCGTTACAGTCATACGCATTCGACAGTGTAGTTGGTTTAAACTGCAACCCCCGTAATGTCTGATGCAGTTGATTGGCACCCGAGCACTTGTATCTATAAAGAGCAATCTATAGCTAAAATTTGAACTAATTTTTGCCATAGTTTTTCTCCCTTATTCCAGTATATTCAAGCCATTATCTGCAGTGGTTTTTTTTTACAGTTCTTTGAAAGTCTAATATTAATTATAATCATTCTGTATTTAGGTAGAATGAATTAATTTTAGTTACAATTATATTTTGGATGTTTTGATAAAATTCCGTCCATGTAAGATCAAAATTATATATTGTATTAAGCACAAACTTTAAAGTTTCAGCATGCATTTAGTTTTATTCAGCATATGTTTAGTTTATCTACCAAATAAAATTTTCACTCCGTTTGTAACCAGCCCTTCTGATTGCAAATGTGAGTACTAGATGCTGAATCGATGAGAAACTCTGCTAGTCTCTCTCTGGTGGCTGTTGTCTCCTGACTTGAATATTGGAACCCCTCACTTTCAGCCAGTCAGTTCCAACCTGAATTCTCTGTTCAGGAAGATCTATCCTGTGGATCTTTTTTCTTGAAACATCTATCTTCGGAGTGACCTTTTATTTACAATACTTGCAGAAATTTTAGCTCGAGCTCTTGATCATTCTTACACCTGGGTCCATCACAGTTCCTCTGTGATAGGATCTCGTCGCTGTGTTATTTCTCCTCTGACGATTTCATTCAGGTTTCCTTACTCCTAAAGTAACGGAATCAGTTACAGATTGGACGCTATTTTCATCTTCAATTTTAGCTCTATTCTCGCGGATTCTGTTATTCGTTACTTCGTGATTAACTTTCAGAGTATACGAATCCGTTTTACCTTCTTCGGTGTCAGAAATGAGGGCCTGATATTTCTGTTCAAGTCCCATTTAGATCATCGTACAGGACCTATGCTTTCTGAATTCATAAGCCAGTTTGTCTCTATCAGATGCTCCTTCAGGACAAGGTATTTCTATTCCAAGAATAAATTTCCAGCATCTTTTTTCCATCAATAACACTTTCATTTTTTTCCACCTGTCTTCTAGCTTCCAAAGTTGAAGTCACCAAGCTTCGTAAAAGTGAAAATTTTATTGTCTGTAGACTCTGCCATGCTGTAGACGCTTTTTTTTCAGTCCAGGAAATTTTCTCACTTCACAAATTAACATTCATTCAGCAGCTTTTACAGGCTTTTATGTGGCCCATAACCTATTTCTCTGCTAGAAAACAACAGATATAGCAGAGTACACACTATCAAGACAGACACCATTTTGAATTTATAAATAAAATTTTTAATGTCGGACCTACCTTCTTGATAGATCTTTAAAGAATTGTTAAAATATTATATACACGTCACACACCTCCATTGTCAAAGACAGGTGGGGTAGCACACATATTGACACTCCCATACACATGTATTAAATACATGGTGCATGCTTGACGTCACACTGAAACAAAATTTCTTATTTACGGCGCAAGAGTAATCACAAACAATAAATGCTTCCTTACGGCACGACGGACAGGCACCAACATACGGTCCCACTGTCGTGTAAGTTAAATAATGTAGTAATAAATATAAGGGTCAACATTTTTCTGAATTGTTCTGTTACAAAAGATTTGTTAAGAAATCAGACAAGTTTCTCTTTCCTTCTATAAAACGCAATTCAATTATATTTTCTTCAATCAATTCTCTAACAAATTTATATGTTATGTATATACTTTCTGTTTTAAATGTACAGTTATTTTAGAAAATAAATTGCAGCTTAGTTCCATTGGTTGTACATCCTTGGTGCCATTTTCTTTGAAGAATTTCATTAATTTCTCAAGGAAAAGGTATTTGATTCCCCTTAACGCTTTCACACATAACGTCACAAACTCCCACTGGTTTATTAAATATCACTGAATAGAATATCATTTGTCGAGACTGCATTATTTATAATATGTATATAAAAGTTAAATTTGAATTTATAATAACATTTGAAGATTAATCTGATATTAGTTATGAATACGGCCATTTCATTATATCAACACCTAATTTTCCGATGATATTGGAATGTTAATGACAGGTATTGGGACAATCTAAAGTTAAACTAATATAGGTTTCATCAATGAAGTAAGATAAAACAACAATTGAAAGACCTGTAGAGTACTGTAATTTTTTCAAGTACTGAACAATCGGAGGGTAACATTATATTTCAGATTTCTTTAAATTATAACATTAACTTCTCAATACCGTTTCCACAGTGTAAGTAAATCTTTATTTTATCTCAAAATTTACTCCTAACAGAAGAATTTACCGGACCAAGTTCTGTAATCTAATTTGCTCTTAAT
>BGPR01000610.1:462367-486684 GCA_013235015.1 Araneus ventricosus | reverse complement strand
AATCATTTTACCTTAAATAATAATTTATTTTTATATTAAAACACATATTATGCTAAATGCGTGTTATGAAATAATTCGCGATCATTTTGAAGAATAATTTTATTCAATTTTTTTGGCTAAGACTTTCTAAGTTGTAAATTACTCCAAACCAGGGTTGATAAAAGTCATGATTTTTTTAAAAAATAAAAAAAATCGGATTTTTTTTATTTAAATCAAATTTATTTAAGTATAGTATTTAATACAAACTAGAGATCCAAATTAATTAATGCATGCAAACTCTTTTTACATATAATTAAAAATATATATAATTACAGATATATATATGAATAATTCATAAATCAGTAGAAAATAATTACTTACAATAGGATTTTCTGCTTGTTTTAATACTTACTTTTCAATTATCTATATCATAATTTAAATAAAGGATGCTTACTGATATTTAGAGATTTTACTCCTCAAACCACAGTGCAGAATTATGTATTTATTAGAATACTCAATTATATATACTCACATTTAATTTTTTTAATAGTAGGTCTTGAATTCATGGCTTTATATAAAATAATTTATTTTATCTCTGAAGCGGCAATTCTCATGCCAATGCTCTTGCTAGAACATTTTTTTTTTTACCTTCCTTAGCTCTAAAGCTCGATTTTTCTTTTTAATTAAAAAGTGCATTCTGTGAGTGACAAAAATATTAACAAGTTTAACCATCAAATTACAGCACTTAGGAAACTGTTTAAAATGTTAACTGCTTAAAAATAATGACTTCAATTGCTTTAAGTATTCCAAGTATAATGTTAAGAGCGTGATACACACATTCAAGCGAAGACCCAAGATGGCGGCTGTTTACCCATGTGACTGGCAACTTCCAATCAAAATCGAAAGCGACACGAAATCGATGGGGAAAAGAGTGTCGCTACTTAAGAGACGTATTCAGGGCTTTAGGCTCGACGAGAACGTTTCGAAAACCGTTCCCGCATTGGCGTTTCATTCATTCAATACCCAAGAGAGCCGACTCAACCTTTAGGTTTTAGATTGTAGGTTAACTCTCCGGAGGAGAACATTCCAGTAGACAGATAGACATGATGAAATTGTGGCCAAAATTTACATCAAATATTGAAGGAAAATTTAAACGTTGCCAATTAAAAGAACAGAAAATAAATTAATAAAAATGTGATGCTAACAAAAAATTAAATAATAAATGAGAATAAAATTAAAAAAACACACAAAGTAGATGGCAGGAGTTACAGATGACAAAAATAAAAAAGGGATTTCACGCAAATTTAAACAAAAGAAAATGGCACAAGGAAACAGAAGTAATCTAGCACACATAAACACACACAATAAAGAAACGATACAAAAGTAAACAAAAACAAATTACAACACCAAATAAAGGGCAAATATATATATATATATATATATATATATATATATAACTTATTATATATGACCATACAGAAACAATGTAAACAAGACATATCAAGAAGCAAATCCTGTACTAAATGTCATAATTTGAACAATAAAACAAAATTAAAACAAAATCTAAAGAAATGAAAATACTATAGATACCATGAACAAAAAATTAAGTTTAAATAATTATATGTCAACATGTAAAAAAACTCTGTTGTTATTAAAAGTATTGAAAAAGGCAATCCAAGTATACGGAGTTTTCAACAATTAACATAGCAGCTTGGCTATGGACAAGCTTTAGCCAGGTTAAATTAATTTTGTTGTACAAATATATATATATATATATATATATATACTTTTGATTTTCAAGATTTATTCAATAGCATAGATATCAAAGATTTGATGAAAATTTTATTACAGATTTATGAATATTTTAGTACATATAAAATGATTAATACTGAAAAATATAAAACATTAATGGAAGTTATATTAAAAGAAAATTATATTAGCTTTGACAATAAATTATTCCAACAAATTAAAGGTATTCCACAAGGTGGACCAGCAAGTAATGCTCTAGCTAATTTATATTTACACTATTATGAAAAAGAAATTAATTACAATAATTCTTATATCATGTATAGGTATATTGGTGATTTATTAATTTGTTCAAAAGTAGAAGAATATACACCACTTATTGACTTTTATCCAGAGTATTTAATTTTACTTAAAACTAATAAAGGTTTTTCTTCTGCAGATTTTCTAAATCTTGAAATCAAAATAGTTGATAATAAATTAAGCACTGAGATTTATGATAAAAGAAACACTTTTCAGTTTAATATAAATAGGCTACCATTTTGGAATAGCAATATAAGTATTTAAATTTATAGAAACATCATCTTGAACTATATCCATAGAAGCACTATTTTGATCACAGACAGTAAAAAACAGAGATCATATATCGATACATTTATTGAAAATGCTTCGAGATATGGCTTTCCTATTAATTTCATGTTTGCTTATGTTAACAAAAAAAATTTAACACCTTTAAATTAATAGTCTTTGGGAATTAATTATTTTGAAATATTCATATTTATGGAATTCACATAGATTTTAGTACATCACTACATAGGTAGATGGCGCAACTATTTTTAGAATTAGCATAAGATTGCATCATATTTTAAAGTATATTCTCATACTAAAATAATAAGTTACTAAAATGAGTTTAAAAATTTAAATTTATAGTTTAATTTATTAATGATGTTTTAGTATAGTATATATAACCTAATTTAGTTATAATATTTTCATTATAAATGCGGAACTGTACTTCGTATATAGCTCTTGGCATTATAATTGCTATGACATTGAATTGGTAAGCATTTAGTTATTTTTCTCGTTCTTATCTTGAAATATTTTGGAGATTTACTCCTATACTTTTTGCTTTTCTTCCAACAATTTGCTTTCGCAGAAGATTGGGGTCTTTAAAATTCGAATTTAATGCGACATAATCGATTCCTAAGATCGATTGGCATTTGATTGTTGGAATTCCAATTCTGGGTTGTCTTTTTCATAGTAATAGTTTATAATCTAATTGTCTTTCTGTATTTCATTGTATGATTATTAATTAGGTTTCATTATTTTATATTTAATTTTAATTATTGGTTTAATAGATGTATATACTGAAAATGTTATTTGAGTTTTAATTGTTTGTAAAATATTTAACTACATGTAATACATAAAAGAAACAATCAATCAAAGGCACAAGATACATGATGAAAGAAAAATCGAAATACTTTCCATCCTTTTGTCTCTCCATATAAATTTGAATTTGATATATATATGTACAAAATAAATTTATAATATAAAAATACAGAGCATATTAGTAATTGGCAGAAGCATTCAGTCTTCTAAATAGAAAAGAAAAGCCTTTGTTAAAATTGAATTATAATAGAAATTAAAAACATGAAGAGGAAGCTAGAGCACCACAGAAATATATATATATATATCAGTAAAGAACGTTCCGCAGTGGCGTCGCTAAAGGGAGGATGGCGGGGCAGTCCACCTTGGGAGGCAAAATCAGACATGCAGAAAAACAATTTTATATCTAAGAAAAGCAGCGCCACTAGCTCAATCATTGTGTACATACAAAAAAAAAATAACTAATTAATCCGTATTTTTCCGCTTTTGCAGGTAAACGGATGATATGTGAAAGAAAGATTGGTGGTGGGCTCGCAACCTAGCCGTAGATATCGAGGGCGTCAATCGGCGAATTACGTTACCAATAAAATGCATTTTCCCCCTGGATTTCATTTTTTTATTATTATTTTGAGGTTTATGAGCGCTATGTAACTTGTAAAGGAAGCATGGCATGTTGCAAGTTCGCGACCGGAGAGGAAAAGTTGCAGCTACGCCACTGCATGCCCGCCTAAATAAAATCCCCGTCCTGATGCTTACTGCTCACGAACGGTTTCCGTACCTTTCGGCAGTGGCGTAGCCATCGGGGGCGCCACGGGGACAAAACAACAGTGCGTTCATGTCACCTTTTAAACTGAAATTTCATGAAGGAACGAAAAAAATAATGCCTTGCCCCGGGCGCCATTAACTCTTGCTAAACTAATGTTGACGACTGGGGGCGAAAAAATCACATTATGCCCCGGGAGCCACTTACCCTCGCTACGCCACTGCCTTTCGGTTCGCAAGTGTATATGTGCCTTTAGAATTACGAGTTCCTTTCTAAAATAGCCCTCTTGTAACTTAAAAACAAGACGAAATAACAAAATGAAAAATAACAAAGAAAGAATGCTTCAAGACACATTCCCGAGTTAATAATTTGTCGAAGTAAACGAATGTCTTATTAAAATTGTGTAGACAATCGATCCAGTGAAAAAAGAGCAGCAAACTGACCAAAATGCAGATTCATTAAAATAACAAATCGATTATTTTAATAATCGTACATTTCTTCAGCTACTGAGAATTTATTTAATATCTAAAAGCTAGACTATGAAGTGTGCGTAAAATGCATGCCATGCATCACGTTCGCGTGGAACAAAATCAAGATATGTTAGCAAATGATACGAGTAAGTTATCTAATCGCATGACTCGATTGGCGTAAAACAGTCCTTTTTCCTTGCATATGCAATGCAAAAATAGCTGCTGCTCAAGCAGCTTTCCCCCTTCCCTATTTCTCATAATTATGAATTTACACATGTAAAGAAAAACATCCCTTTAAAAGAGAGGAATTTCCTTGTGTCCTCCTAAAAGTCTTTTTTTTTTTGCTTTCGGAAACGAAATTTGAATACTTTTTTTCAATAAACATTTAAAAAGTAATTTTGAATCAATGTATGTAAAGTAGACGATCATTTTAAAGGAGAAGAATATCTTTGTGTCCATAAGTTCTTTTTCGCTTTCGGGGAAAAAATTTCAATATTTTTTTTTCAGTAAATATTTAAAAAGTATTTTTCTCTTCCCTTTTTTTCTTTATTTCTTTTCTCTGCTTAATAAACTTTTTTGAAATGCCAATCTTTTCATTTGACACTCTATATAGATGAAGCAATTTGTCCACATTTTATCTAGAGGACTTATGTATATTTAGTTTAGTTTATTTGATTTGCTTTGTTTATTTAGAGAAATATACATAACAGAATAAGAAACACACACAAAATGCACAAGAGATGTTTGCTAGTAAACACCGAAAATACCTTTCTTTAGGGGGGGCATTTCTGCCCTCTCCCAATTTTTTCTTTCTTTATTTCTTTAATTCAAACCATGGCTCATCCAAGGTTAACTGTCCTCCATAACATTCTTCCTTTTCTTTATTTTTTAAAAAAACTATTCTGTGCTTAAAAGCCGAAAGGTACACACCTGCACTGACAGTCCACGTGCGGTCGCAGGTGGCAACAAAAGGTCAGCTAGTTCACTTCAAGATCCTTTCTTGCGAACCCCTCTTTGGCCACCACCTCTTTGGAGAAAGTGCTGCTTGGCCTCGAGTCCGTTTTTCCGTCAGGTGTACCAGAATAAGCGAATTGTGAAAGAATTCTTAGCTTAAAAATAGGTTTAAAAGAAGTCGATAGCACGTGGAAATCGGAGAAATGCGTAAGATAAACGAAAGATTATGGAAAAATATTTTGAGAGATTTTACAGATGTGTTAGTAATGTATTTGTGATAAATTCTTATCCCAAGCTCGAATCATTTAATGCTTCCTTCTCTGTTCCAATGAATTTCCATCATTCCATTCGTTTACATTGAAATACGTAACTTGCATGTAGATAAAATAAATCTTCACCGAGCGTAGAAACTAAAACAGCAGATCTTTCTAATGTAGCGATCTTAGTAGCGAGCGTTCAGAAATAAACATTTTGTACCCTCGTTTAGTTAATAATCTTTCCAAACTTAGACATAATTGTGCAGAGCGTTCATAAGCTATACATCTGAATTTTAAAAAAATCCATAAAAATGAAGCCCGAAAAGCTATGTGGAAACTATTTATACCGACAGATAGCTTAGTTCGAAGAGTTTTATTCTTCTACATAGTAATAGCGGAAACTTTTTTCCTTCTTATTCAGGAGAAATTGCATAGCGTAGTGAAAAAAAGTTGCTGATTGTTTGAGCAGTTAAAGTCATGATAAATGTCAAATGAGCCGTGACGCTATTTTTCAAATGTCAAATGAGCCGATTTTGGAATTCCGTCACTTTGTTAATTTTGAAAATCTTATGGGAAGCCACTGATGAAGACCGGCGGAAACTTTTATTTTGCCCCGGTCGCCTCATATTCTCGCTACGCCACTGCATCTTTGAAATTGTTTATTTTTTATTTTAAGTACACATAAGAAGTTCGTATTCATGCCAAAGAAAATTTCATTATCGCAAAAGATTTTTTCGTTTCATTGGTCTTTTCAGGGGAGGGGAATTATTTCCTTTTTTCATTACTTATGGTTCTTTCTCAAATCATATGATAGAAATGTACGTGTATATAAAATTTAATCTACACGTGTTTAATTTACGGAAAAGTTTGATTTCTTTGTCATCCGAAGTAGTGTATGTGTTTTCTGAGATTGGATTAGAGCTGCGAAGCCGTATTTGTATAATTCACGCCGCTTCTTGAAAATGAAATGTTAACTGTGCAAATTGTTCTTTTAATAAATCAAATGAAAACTCATTTCATAGAGGGACGAGACTCAAGTTTGTGTGTAGTGCTGCTGAAGAATCCATTCAATTTTAGGAACCATTTTTTATTAGGCTACGTTCCACAGCACAGAACATTAAAGTTATAAGACACAAGACAAGACAGAGAACAACATCACGATACAAGCACACAGACTAGAATGACAGAGAGGCATCATGGGAAAAAGATGGCTCCAGTAGCGCCACCTACCATAGAAAGGAGAAGGCAGTTGATTGTAACCGCTACAATTTGCTTTTCTTTTATTTTTATTCATATCATGAGTTATAAGACCGGTTAAAAGAGGGTAATGATTGAAATATCTGTTTTACTTTTCCTATACCTGCTCTAAGCTACTATGAGATCATTCGGGTATTGTGGAATTTATTCATTTATTTACTGTAGTAGAAACTATAACTATAATAAGATGAGCTATAAACTATTGATTTGATTGTTATTTAATAGGCATTGGCTATTAACGTATTAACTCTTGGAACGTATTGTACCAGTTTAAAAGTAATGGTCAGAAACATTTTTTAAAGGTATAAGGCAAGTTAAAATTTAAAATGTGTCGTTTAGAGTTCTAATTTTGTGAGTACGAGTTTCTATGTGACAGAATTCTTCTGAAGCTGACCGAATTCGATTTGAAATGCTCTATGCACATTGGCTTAACATCCGAACTCTTAGCTGTGATGGGTTGCTAAACATGTCAATGCGTCATATCTGTCAACAGGAATGGCGCTAGAGTTTGCCCGACGGGGGGGTGATTGGCCCGACAGGGGGAGGGCACGGTCTCCCCGACAGGGAGGCATGACCTGCTGTACGGGGGAGAAACGAGTGTATTGAAATTGGTCTCAAATTTTCGCCAGATTATTGTTTATCAACTACAGTTGAATACCCTGTACAAAGATTTTCCCCGACGGAGGGGGGGGCACAGTATCCCCAATGGGAAACCCGGTCCCCCCTCTGGCGCCACCCCTGTCTGTCAAAGAGGAATAGCGGTAGGGTCCCACTATCAGGATTAAGATCCAATGTACACTAAGAAGTATATATTGGACTTGTACTATTTTCGCTTCTCACAAACACTGTTTTTAAATTTGTTAGCCAATTGGAAAGAACTAATTACATTAGTTGTATTCGCATGATGCTCTCGTTTGAAAGCTTTGGAGACAAGCCAAGATTCCGCAGTCGCCTTAATTATTAAATTAATGCATTCAAATGGCTTCAATCGAATTGAAATCAGCTGTAAGTCGGCACCTTATTTCATGCCACTTTTTTGAATTCCTCTTTGTTATTTTAACTATATCTTTGAAACAACCTTAAAATTAGATGTTTATGACACATATATTTGGTATGGTGTGGTATAATTATCTGCTGTATGCTTACTATTTCACTGTGAGTACTCATTCCTGCATGTTAGCTGAATTGTTTTTATAATATGTTTTATGATTTTGTTCTACTGTACTGAGTTATTTTTTTATCCTCCTCTTTTCTATTTTAAGTTCAACTTTTCTTGTTATTTTGGAATTATTTCAGTAATAGGTATATAAGAGAGAATATTAATCCTATATTTCAATATTTCCGTAATAGAGATTGTTTAAATTTACATAGCTTAGCATATGTAAATTATATAATTTATACATTACAACATAGCATATGTAAATTAAATAATTTACAATACAGCAGAGCATATGTAAATTATATATATAATTTACATTACAGCAGAGCATATGTAAATTATGTAATTTACATCACAGCGTAGCATATGTAAATTATATAATTTCCATTACAGCATAGCATATTAGCATATACTTTGTGAAGCAGTGAATCTTGGGTTAGAAACAACCTTTTTCATTTTGCCAAATAGTTGGTTGTATGCCGAAGTGCCGGGTTTGGTGCACGGCCTGCCTTCGGTCGCCCACCGATATGTCGGTTTCTATAGTTTGTTTTGTATTAATTTAATTTTGAGTTTTTCTTCGAACTACGATTAAGTTGCCCTTCTTCAAAAATATTATTTGACAAAATTTGTATTTCGTAAGGACAGATCTAATTACTAGATTATTTAACCTTTTGCACTCCAATAGCGCCGCTATCCCAGGTAGGACAACATGTTGCGCGAGATTGCACAATATCGTTCTATATTATATAATATTATGCAATATTGTACAATATTATACAATATTGCGAATATTTTTCAATGTCGTACAATATTGTACAATATCGTTCTATATTTTATAATATTATGTGCTATTGTACAATATTATACAATATTGCGAATATTTTTCAATATCGTACAATATTGTACAATATCTTTGTGCTACTGGGGTTGGCAACATTGAGTTACATGCATTTTTACGCTCAAAACGCATTACATGTTTTTTATTTAATCATTTTAGACAGGCTTTTACTGAGATCTAACTACATGTTTTTGTTGCTAATCAAACTACAGTAGGGACTCGATTATTCAGTTGTTTTTTTCTTTTGCTTTTCAATAAAGTTTCACACATACTCATCCAACCGAGAAGGTGCCGTTTAGGCGCCGAGTTCGGGGGTATGCTGTGGTGTTATGTTAACCGAACCGGTGTCAGTAAATCGAAATGTGATTTTCATTTTTTTAAATTAAATCAACGGTTTTATAGAGAAGGATATAACGTGAAAATTGGCACTAGAGCCAATTTTCACGATGCGAAGGCATGTAAAAGGTCGTTAACGGGAGGTGATCTACCATAACTCAAGAAGTTATTTCGAGGAAAACAAGATAAAAACAGAGTTTTATCCGTAAGCACTTCAATAGTTATGTGAGCAAAATCTATGCTCTTTCATGAAAAAATGGCAATGTAAATATGTCGGAAAGTTTCGCGTTGCTGCGCGGGGGAATAATCAGTAACACATTCACAAATCCTCTTATCACAGCTAATTTAATGCAGTGTCGTAACTGGGGTGGGGCAGGCAGGGCACGAGCCCAGGGCGAAAAAAATTAAGGAATAAATTTGTTGTATTTAAGAAAAATTTCGTTCTTTTCAAGCTCTTATTCCAAAAATTCTTAAAAATTAAAATAACTTTAACAAAGTGTGAGAAAACCTAAAAGATACAGTCTTTTTTACAACTAGGAAACCAGTTCAGGCTGCAACAAAATTATAAGTAGAATTATGTTATAGAGATTTGATGACACTGAAAGTGGAAGCTCGTTTCAAAGGGATGTCCATTTCAAAGATTTGCGTAATGGGGAATAGGAGATAAGGGAAGATAATTTAAAATAGATTAGTGCTGTAAGGGTTCTCGTGGTTTCTCACGGTATCTGATTCATACTGATTGGGTATCAGCTACTTTGGAAATTCGTGACAAATAATTAGCAAAAAAGTATTTTCTAGTATTCCAAAGTATCATTCCTAGTTTCAATAAGCTGAGAATAAAGCAAGGAAAAAATTATCTCATATTCCATTTACTTTCAAGAACAGTAAGGACCCTTTTTTAATAATAATAATTAAAAAAAAACGTTTAGCAAAAATAAGTTTGAGAAAAAAAATCACCTTTCCAAAGATAAAGAGGGGAGAGGGCGCAATTTTGCTATTTGCCCTGGGAGCCATTTTATGTTGAACGCCACTGATTTAATGTTTTAAAAAAAATGCATGCAAGAATTTTGTTAGCTAATAGAAGAATTGCTAAAACGTCAATGTGAAGTAGAACTTTAGGAGCTGTTTTCATAATTTCAAATTCTGGAAAACATTTTCGAAAGAAAAGAAGTCATATTTAAAATTGAGTCTCTATTCACCGAGTTTTCGATCATCTGAGATGATTAGGTTCCCAATTAGCTCAGATAATCGAGGTTCTATTGTAATTGCATTGTCCTTAGAGGAATTTAACCGATGGGCATCTAATTAGTTTTGGGAGAGCAAAGGTGGGCAATACTGGAAATACAAGTTGACCATTACTGTTTATTTTACCCTTGCATAGTCTGAAAATAGAAATTACAAAGGATGCCTTGGTGAAATTTAGTGCTTCAGAGAAGGTCTTTTCAGAAACCATTTTTCTTAGAAGCTTTTCATACCCCACTGGGCGTAAGTGAATTACTATCCATCTCCTTTTGCTTTTGTGAACACTTGTCGCGACGCCACTCTGACAGTCCCCGCATCTAATCTTCGTAGGGATCAAGGGGTTAAGACTTCGGACTAGGGGACCACAGCGGGACACTTTCCCCCAAGTTCAAGAGACACGCGTCTTGGAACAATTACATGGCTGAAAGATAAAATTTTTTTGTCATTACACTCTAAAAGGTTGTTCCCTCCCACTTTTGTGAAATATGAGCTGCATAAAATATGTTGTTCACGTGTCAGAAATACAGCTTAAGGTGTTATCGTGTCTTGGTGTAACATGACATGTCGCCAGCAATATCTCTTGTATCGCTTCCCCATACATATGTTTTGGCTGGCACGAGCAAGATCTTACGATAAGAAATCGCGAAACCTGTCAAGGTAGATATAGATACGCGAACTTGGTGTTATTCTATGAGTAATGGGACAGAATTGGCGTTGGTTATTCTTGTGCGATGATATATGTGTCTAGACATGAAAAAATATGTCTCTTATTTTGTAGAGGTTTTGCTTCCTTCTCTTGAGTGTATTCTTATTGATTGGGATGTCTACGAAGATAGACAGATAGGCAGCCTTTCCAATCCACAGAGGATAATATGCGGATAATTATCAACCTATCGAGCGGAAGCCCGATCAGGCAATTCAATTCAAACCAGGCTGATACATTTAGACTCTTCGGCTCTCACAATTAATATTAAGAAACTATAAAGCAATAAATAAATAATATAATAATACATAAGAAATATTGTGGAATGTAATAAAAAATAATACATAAGAAATAAACAGAAATTCCGTGAAACATGGGTAATTCGAAGCTGATGGGGCGTGATAAAAATATGATTTGTCCAAAAATTTGAAAAATAGTTCTAAAAATGGGTACAGAAAGGGAAAACGACAATTTTTGAACTTAATATGGCATTAAGGATTTATTTTTAATAATTCTAAGGATTATTCTTAATAATTTTAATATTTAACTATTTTATTAAATGATGAGTAATTAATAAATGAATTAAAAATAATTTTAATAAATACACCAATAATCATTAGAATTAAGATTTTTTAGTATTTTTAAAAACAATTAATTTTGATAGGTATATACCACTTTGAATACAACAATTACACAACAAAACTTCAAAATAAAAGTACAATTCACATCCAACAAGTAATTCCAGTCTACGAAGGCCAAAAATCGGCGAATAAAAAAAAGGTTTAGTTTTGAAATTTGGCACAGTTGTTGGGGGTAGGGGAGCGCAGGGGGGGGGGGGTGCTCAGTTTTTCTTAAATATCTCGAAAACTACGGATCCTAGCGAAAAAAAACTTGGGTATAAAATTAAACTACATAAGCTTTTCTACAAAAATAGTCCTACACATTGTTCATAGGATGAATAGTTTAGAATATTATAGCAGTTTGAAAAAGTTCATAATTATATTAAGTGGTTGAAAATAATTACATTAAGCGGTTTTATTTTTATGAGAGAAAGTTTATATTTTAAAATGACGGCTATCTATTACAATATATCTAAAACATATTATATCTTTCTATAACATATTATATATTGTCACGTAGATTTTTTTTAGAAATGATGACGATTTAGGGAGACAGGCTTTTATTTAGAGCACAGCAAGCCTTCAGATAACTGAACTGCCGTCAGCTTGACAGCAGTTCTTTATATGCATTTTAAGAAATGAATAGTCCAATAGAACATATCCAAGAACATAAATTTACATAAGAATAATTTGCATATTTCAGAGAGTTAACGTAAAATGTACGAGATAACTTCAATGTCCAAATAATACAAAAGTCATTAGTTGGATTCGAACTCGCGATTTGTTGATTGAGTCGAAGTCGTATCCTCTAGACCACTGCGTCGCACTTCAGCTTACTTAGAATCAGTGGCGGTTTTCCGCACAGGTGTTAGAGGCGCTCGCCTCGTGCCTCGAAATTCCAGGGGGCCTCAAAATACATTCGACGTACAGAGTAGTGCAAACTGATGGTGAATTAGCGACATTCGGTAGGAGGGAGTCTCGAAACCTATTGGACGTAAATTGTAGCGCTATGCAGACGGCGAAGTTGCGACAATGGGGAAGGGAAGGGGGCCTCAAAACCTATTCTGCGCACATCGTAGGGCTAAGCCAACGGTGAATTTGAGACATTGAGTAGAGGGAGGGGGGCCTCAAGTCAGTTTTGCGCTTGTAGCCTCATATTGACAAAATCCGCCACTGCTTAGAATGTTACATTGTCCCTCCTTTAAAAGAACAGCGTCTCCCTGTTATAAGGCAAGTTTGGCTCTGGAACGGGTTGTTGGACCGGTGTACGTCATACGCTTTTCCTCAGGAGAAGTGGACTCAGATTCGGCTCTAGGTGGATTAGTATCTTGGATGATCCTTGGGCTATCTTCCAAACAGTCTTTCTGCATGTCTGGATCGTAGTATGGCTTCATTCGTACAACGTGAACAATGTCCTTGATTTTCCGTCTTTTGGTTAAGGGGTCAAAGTCTTGAACCTCATAGGTAACTTCGGAAAGTTTCCGTACCACTTGATACGGTCCTAAATACTTCTTGAGAAGCTTTTCCGATAATCCGACTTTACGAACTGGCGTGAAAATCCATACCAGGTCACCAGGATTATAGTTGACTGGACGGTGTTTTTCGTCATAAATCCTGCGGTCTTTCTGTTGAGCTTCCAGGGTTCGTAAACGAGCTAGCTGTCTGGATTCTTCGGTTTGGTTGAGTAAACGCTGGAGATAGTCTTGTGTGGCTCCATCAGGGCTGTAAGGAAATACGGTATCCATTGTTGTCTCAGCTTCGCGGCCGTGCAATAAATAAAAAGGCGTTAATCCCGTTGTCTCTTGTCGGGCCGTATTGTATCGTGATTGACTGCTTCTACGGTATGGCGACAGGGATCCATGAAGGCGTGTAGGCGAACGTCCTCTATTTGGATGCGGCGATGGGGATCTGGTGGTTTGTCGGCTGGCCTCCTCGGTGCTGCGGGCGTCTTTAAAATACGAGTAAGAGTCTCGTCCTTGAGTTCGGCGATAAGTGTTGAAAATAGCTCTGCCGTCTCAGCAGTAGCGTACAACGTGTCCGGGACGATTGTCAGTGGTACGCCACAGGTCGGTCTTTCTGGGAGACTGTTCTAGAGTTGGCTCCGTCGAAGGCTGGATACGGTGTTGAGGTCTGGAATAGGCTGTTCTAGCACGCTCACTGGTTATGGGGTTGAGAGATCGTCCGACCTCTTCTCGAACAATGGTTTCAATTGATTGAACGCCCATTTGAGGCTCCATCGCTTGCGGCACAGTCAATTTTTGGATTTCATCTCGAACTATTTTACGGATTAATGATGTTAAATCATTTTCTGTATCGATAGAGGCTATCGGAACAACATTAGGCAGTCGAGTAAACTTGGTATGTCCAATTCGTCTTTGCTGCATCTCTTCAATATGCTGGCACCATTTAATAAGATCAGCCGTGGTTCTTATTTTCTTCGTTAATAACGCCCGCTACACATCCTCTGCGATTCCCTTCATTAAGCGAGATACTTTATCATCCTCTGGCATGTTCGAGTCTATCGGGTGGCAAAGTCCCAATACGTCTTGAATATAGGATTGGGTTGATTCACCCGACTTTTGGGCACGGCATTTAAGGATGTCCTTGGCTCGCCTAACATACAGTTGAGCGTCTCCAAAAACTTTCTTCAGCTCCGTTTGAAAGACTTCCCATGATGTGAGCAAGTCCTCATTATTGTCAAACCACTTCTTTGCTGTTCCATCTAGAAAAAAGTACGCATTCGCAAGAGCATCATCCCATTGATTAAATTTTGATACTCCGAGGTACTCTTGTAGCCACTTCGTTGGGTCCTGACCGGGTTCGCCTTTGAAGATTGTTGGCTTTCTAGGTTCCCAAAACAAGGCGGGAGTAAAGACGGCTGGTTGGGGTTTCACCTTCACCTCCGTGTCGTCCGGCATCTTTTTGGTCCTCTTAGCAGATTCGTCGTATAGTCCGTATTCTGGAGGGAGCTGTTGAAGACGGCGACTTCGTCGGATTTCTTCTTCCAGAGTGTATGGATGTACCCGGCGCCTCCACCAAACTATGTCACGTAGATTTTTTAGAAATGATGGCGATTTAGAGAGACAGGCTTTTATTTAGAGAACAGCAAGCGTTCAGATAACTGAACTGCCGTCAGCTTGACAGCAGTTCTTTATATACATTTTAAGAAATGAATAGTCCAATAGAACATATTCAAGAACATAAATTTACATAAGAATAATTTGCATATTTCAGAGAGTTAACGTAAAATGTACGAGATATCTTCAATGTCCAAATAATACAAAAGTCATCAGTTGGATTCGAACTCGCGATCTGTTGATTGGTAGCCGAAGTCGTATCCTATAGACCACTGCGTCGCACTTCAGCTTACTTAGAATGTTACAATATATACCTACATAAAAATATGCATAACTCATTTTTGCACTTGCTCATAATTAAATTTCACCATGTTTTTCTAGTATTTGATCAAGTTCTAACTCCTCCTCTTCTTCTAGAGGTGCACCTTTGGTACAGATACCATTAAAGGTGCCAAAACAGAAATACATTGCTAAACGTGCGTTGCACCGCAGCACCTTTGGTTGGAAGAATTGAAGAAAGATCAGCTTTGATCTTGGTTGATGATTTGAGAAATGCTGCATATCTACGGTTATTAAAATTATGTTCTTTAGCAGGGGCTTTGTATATGGCTAGGAACATCTTCTCACCAGCTTGTGAGATAGCATCTGGTGTTTATGAGGGGTTTTAAAAGATGTCAGCAATGTTTTTATCTGGTTTAATTGATTTTTGAACAATGTAACTATAGTGCTTTGCTTTTTCTAAAAATATCTGGTGTAATGTCGCAACCACGGAATGCATGGAGAAGGAGGATGGTTTGGGCAAAAGAAAGTTCTTTCTACAGCTTTCTTGTAAAAAATAATTTAGCTTCGATTTTTCCCTTGCCAGGCTTCATAAAATAAATGTTACTTTCTGGTGGTGCCAAAGCAATCAGTAACACGACTAGGTCTACGTCTTTCCCTTGGGATGATAAGTTGCTTTCTCTAACCCAGATCTCACAATATAGGTATCAGCATACCCTGTATCGACTCTAGGTTTTGCCTTTAGCAGCCATTTTCTGTTTTAGTAATTGAACATGCCTGGTCTTATTTCTTCAATGCTAAGAAAATGTTTCTGTCGAACTGTGACAGACAGGTTGCGAGCTTTTAAGTTAAACCCAGCATTGATATGTAGATTTAGATTATACTATCTAAATAAACTCATTTGGAGCGTTAACGGAACCAAAAGAAGGGATCTATCTTGTGGAGGGGAACGGACTTGAGGAGAGGAAGGGAGCACGACTGTTCATCAAATAGATTTGTCGCCTGAAACACACCCAACCTGAAACCGCCATTACTCTCGACACACACAATACTACCCTTGTACAATTATTGTATAGGCATGAGGTCTTTCTGAGGGTTGTTGCTTCAGTATTTTAGAAATATCCACTTTTAAATCCCCCTGTATCTTCTAAAATTTCATGCTACAAAAAATTTAGGACTAGTTTTGCAGGAAATTTAATGCACTCTAATTTTATACGTAAATTTTTTTTTCCACTAGGATCCATAGTTTTCAAGATATTTAAGAGAACTGAAAACGCCCCTTTAAACTCCCTGTACTCCCGCGCACCCCCCACTGGCGGGAACCTTTAGTATGTCGTTTAGGACACTACCCCCAACAACTGTGCCAAATTTCAAAACTACACCATTTTTTTTTCTATTTTTCCTTCGTTGACTGGACTAAGTTCAAAGTTTCCTTCTAAGAGAGGACTTTTTTTTCAGCAAAGTACTAGTTTAAAAACTTTTAAAGAGTGAGAAAAATATTTTCCAAAAACCACACTTAAATAGCAACCTATTTCTTACCGCATTCCGATTCGATTTTATTCTGATTCACAGGTGTGGACCGATTCGCATCAACAAAGGAGGATGTGATGTCTCTAAAGAGGGAGGGTAAAGTGATTACCTTTCATTTTCGAAACTTTTTAGTTCTGCAGAACAGAAATTCCTTTGAGCTGAATTGGTTTCCTTGTTTTGATTTATGCACACTGATAGGCAACTTTCTTCATTTGATATGAAATAAGCATTGAAAATTAAAACTTTTAATAGCAAACAAACAACAAACGACAACAACAACAAAAAACAACTTGAGCGGTCATCTTTATAAACGTAAGTTGACATCAAGTTTCAATGGCAGATGCAGTCAGTTATGAAGCATTTTCATTAAGGTGATTTCGGATTTACGAATAATTTGCAACGCTTTCATCGGGTATAGAAGTGTAAGAAGAAGTGAATACAATTTTCTTAGCAATTTAGTCAATATTTTTGAGTTCTCCAGACCTTGTTTCTTTAGGTTGGAACATGACCGTTATATATTTCCTTTCATGTGTTTCTTGTTGAAAGTCTACAAGTTGGAGGATACAACCATATGCTAAATTTCATCGTTCTATTTCATTGCATTTTTGTTTAGTCGTGTTCACATGCTTATGGACTGACCAACAGACTTCCCATTGACGGATTTTTTCTAAAATTTGATTTATATGTTAAATTTTAGTGTAAAGAGCACAAACCAAAATTTATCAGTCTAGATTGTTCTGTTTTTGAGTTATGGTGTCCACAGAGAGACAGACGTAATTCCTAAAGTGGTTTTAGGGGATTCAGGAAGGTGGAGATTTCGTCAAATTCTGGAGATCGAATTTTTTGACTATTACAAAATTTCCTTTCGTAAACGAGAAAATGTAAATGTTTACTGTGTACCATTCCATAACCACGAAGCTGAAATTGGGCCGAGTGATCTAAAGAGTGATCTTAGAGTGCAGCACTTGTAAATGTGAGTTCGAATCCCCCGTATGCTGGTGAATCTGAAATGTGTTCTCTTTGCTGCGTTAAAAGATGCCCTTTCAGAGAACTTCATACGTATACAGAGTAGAGTCCACTAATCCGGACTAGATGGGACCGGACCCTGCCCGGATCCCCGAAAGTCCAGATTAAACGGAATTTGTCTTAAAATACTCGTAATACAAGTTTTAGATGTGTAAAACTATAAGAATCGATGTTTTTTTTATAAATACATACAACTTTTCCTACGGCTTAATTTTAGTATCAAAACTACTGCAAAAGTAGACCTAACTTTTAACATACGAACTGATGCAGGATTAACAAAATAAAACATCTTTGTATATAGTTTGTACATCCTTTGTACTAAAATTAGTATATCCTACTTTTTTAATAAAAAATTCCGTCCGGATTAACCGGATGTCCGAACAAGCGGGGTCCGGATTAGCGGGACTCTACTGTATTTATTGGAAAAGAGAATCTGCAACTTTGGTTTGAGGCCCTAACTGGGGTCGCTATGAATTGGAAATCATGAAAAAATGCGTCAGATTTTTTTTTTTAATTCGTTAACATTTGCATTCAAAAGCAGTTAAGAAAATCATCGTAGCTTAAAATAATAAAGTAATAATTAAAATAATACTTGTACATAGTTTGTACATACTTTGTACTAAAATTAGTATCTCCTACTTGTTTAATAAAAAACTCCATCCGGATTACCGGATGTCGGAACAAGCGGGATCCGGATTAGAGGGACTCTACTGTATTTATTTGAAAAAGAGAATCTGCAACTTTGAATTGCGGCCCTAACTGGGCTCGCTATGAATTGGAAATCATGAAAATATGCTTCAGATTTTTTTTTTATTATTATTCGTTGACATTTGCATGCAAAAGCAGTTAAGAAAATCATCGTAGCTTAAAATAATAAATTAATAATTAAAATAATGCAGTACTTTTTTTTTGCAATGACACTTCTCGAGAAACCATATATAGACCATACATAATTTTTTTCGAATTTTTATCACAGAACATATAGTAAACAAATATAATTCTCTTTATTGAATTCATTACGACCTTTTAGGTCAATTTATTACAATAGAAGAAATTAAAGTGATCATCGTTATAGCAGTAGTCTTTGGTTTTTAATTCCTTATAAGGAAACTTACAAGGAAACGCTGAAATTGTAGTTTTTTTTTTAAATTATGCTAGTTTATAATGTCGAGACGTTTCATTTTGGGTTCTAATTAAATCACTGCGAATTGAATGTATTTCTTTAAAATGTTTTGTTTTAGGTGACGCACTATCCGATATCTGGCGACGTTATAAAGATGATTTTTTTAAACATCGAAATGAATAGGAATGAATTGGGAGTAAGGCAAAACGATAGTACTAAAGAGGTTCCTCCGAAATAATAATTTTGATCAATTGTAGGTTGAATTTGTATTTTTTTCATAAAGTGCATGAGTAAACTTCACGTTAAGTCTTCTTCCAATCGCTACTTGCCAAGAAACCGGAAATCTGCTATCTGCATGCCGACTGATAACTTCAAAACAATTTTATCAATTTGTTATCCGGAAAATTATCAGTTATCGTTTCTTTCAACCATTTATGATAAGAAAGTAGCGCACAATCTAGAGTAAAGACGCTTTTAAATTATCGAATGAATTTTATTTAATTGTTCAAAAATTAATTAGACAATTATCACTACTTATCACAAACCGATATTGTGCATGCAGCATTACTGAAGATTAAATGGTGAGATATCTAATCTGAATGTAGGCCGAGCCGACAAATTCCGGGGGTAACAAATTTGTCTTCACTGAAATAAACATTTAATACACTGAACCAAATGCTAATCAAACCGAGTTTGTTTGGCACAGCACGATTTTATATTTTTCCACCGCATTTATGTCAATCTATATAAATGAGTATAAAGAATATAGGTAAAATTATTTTTAAAAATAATTATCAATTTAAATATCATTAAAATCAATTACTCAGAAATTGTACTTGATAATTAAATCTTCTTTCTAGTACAGAGTGTACACAAATGAAGTGACACATTTCAAAAATTAATAATAAAAATAAACTAAAGATGTTGGAACTACGAATTTTGTTTAAATGAGATCGCATCTCAAAAAGTTTTTTTTTTCAGATAGGTAACATGCCATTTCAGTGGTCTATGGGGTCGTAAATTACTGGAAATCAAAAATTAGTTTAGAGCCATTATCTCAAAGCTCTTCGGTGGAATCGGGTTTCGAGCCTGGAACGCGGTGGCCTGGTGGTCGAGACCTTACCACCAGGCCACCACGGCCTCAGAGTAAAAAAGAGAAGCATTGCTACAAATAATACTTAAAATTACTTTAAAAAATTCTTAAAAATCAGAGAAAAAGTGTATAAAACCAAATTCGTAATACTGAAATGGCGACTTTTTGTAATTCAAGGAGGTGTAAAAATTAGTTTCGTCTGACAATGCGTTCTGAGTTTATCGTAATAAAACGCCAAAATTTTGCTTGATTCTTAGTGAATTAAAATTTCAAAAAAAAAAAAATCATTCCCGTATTCCCACACTTCTAGGTACAGCAGAGCATTTGGGTGTGTTGGTGCTTCGCAGAGTAAACGGAATACTCTGCAAAACGCCAACATACACACTTTTACCTTTGTTACTAGCAAATCTATCTCTATAAAGTGCATGTATAGCCATTTAAACTTTACTCATGGCCAGTGACGTTTCACACCGATAACAACGAATGGCATGATTAAGATAGGGACTATATTTAGATCTCATCAAGGATAACATAATGCATCTGCTCAATATTTATTTATCTTTTTAAAATTAACATGTAAAATGAAATTCCTACCTCAAAACCTTAATTTCAATCTTCGGTTTGGTACAAAATAAATAAAAATATTATAAAAGGTAATTAAAAATGTGGAAGGGTAAAAAATAATAGTAGACAACGACAAGATAACCTTTAAACCTTAATTACCTTTTTTAATATTTTTATTTATTTTGTACTATTGCAATTTTTTCCTGGATGATGCTGCACTTGCGCACACCAGTTGAATTGCTTCTATTATTCTTTGTCTTTTTAGATATTCTCACTTTTTTGTCTCTTTAGATATTCGGTTTGGTGACGCACTGAATAATCTTCTAACTCCCCGGGTTTTTAAATGCTTTAAGCAAACAGATCATATCTGCAGAAAATATCGGAGAAACGCTCTCAGGTAAGCAACAAGTTCGTTCGTAGATTTGATACGATAAAAACATCGAGGTTTTCAGCAATGATTTTTGAGCTATTTCTGATCGATTTCTAAAGTTGTACCGATTTTACCGTTGCCTCGTAGAGGGCCAATAGATTATAGTAATAAATAAGTAGTCTTATATTTGTTGTGAAAGTGAGATATGGATTTGTTTTTGGCAGAAGAGTCAATTTTGGCGCCAAGCACTCATTATAACTCTTTTCTTGTTTATTTTTAAACGTAGAAACAAATTATTACACCCGTGACAAGGTTTAAAAGAACCGTAACGTAGCAGTATCTTACATGAGTATAGATCTAATATAATACAAAATTATTATTGTTATTTCCATATGTGTGATTAATAATATATATTACCACCAGGATTGATTCAAGGGACATTTAGTCGGTAAGTATGGCATGCTGTTCTATTTCATTTCAAAATTAAAAAATAGAAATCTAAAAGATGGTGATAACTTTATATGGTCAAAACATCTATCTTCCATTTCAATGTTTCAAGAAACAAAGTATTTGGTTATTTAATATTCATATAAAATTTTGTGTGTATCAAGTTATATTTGGTTTAGATGTATAAGTATGTATAATTAATTACTAATGCATGACCATATAGACTTTCTAGAATACAATGTCAGCCCCGGAAAATTTTTTTGTTCCGATCGAATGATATTTTAAATTAGAAATTAATTCAATGAATAATATTCTGAACGTCAAAATTTATATCATTAAGACATACTATTTCTTTCAAGTACGTTACATTCTTACTCGGTAAATTTATTTAAAAGAAAGCTTTATGCCTTAAATATAGTATACAATGCCATAGAAATAACATGAATTTGATTTGATTTTTCGATTTCATATTTTCCTTCTCTTCTATGAAAATGTGAACTAATATCGACGAGTTTTCTGATTTGTTTACTTACATTAAAAACTTTGTCTTTATCTGCTTGTATATTGACTTCCTCTTTGAAGATTCTATTGACTTAGCATTATACCGGAATTACGTAGCATGGGCACTTAAATGTAAACAAACAAAGCAGAAAACTCGTCCATTATAATTCATTTTCTTTTTAAATGCTTTCTTTTATTGAAAATTGAAGTTGTTATTTGTAATAAATTGTTTAAATTTATCGTTTGCTCCTGGAAACGTTCTAGATGTTTAAAACAGTTAAATTGTTTTTGGACTTGGCAACATCGATTAAAATAAGAACTGCTTTGGAATGAATGTTTAAATTGCTGCTTTTTCTCTTTCAAGTCTATTTTACGTTTGTTTGATATGTCATAATTAAGACTGTTACAGTCCTCTATTGCTAATTCTTGTTCGTAACCTACAGTCCTATTTACAAAAAATACGAATTATCTTACTTCGTCCGGAATCAGCAAAATGGTAAGCGCTAAGCTATACTGAATAAAAAAGTTAACTCGTATGAAATGCTAGTTTCTATGGTCATGCTTTTAACACAGAATATGTTTTATAAAAAGATGAAACCACTGAAACTAATGCAGATCAACAAACATACGATAAAAAAAAATTCACGCGGTTGCTATGGTAACGAATCAGATATAAACAGGTGAAAAGTTCGGAAACACTATCAATACTAAAACAAATGGTTACAATTAAATAGTGTTGCAATGAAAACAATTGGTTATAGTTAAATAGTATTCAAAGTTTTGATTTGTTTTTCCAAATTGCATTGGCAATGGTTATGATAATATTTGATGTTTCGAATCGATGTTCTTAATGTTTTAATTTATTATTAATTAACATGTTTACTTATTTACTTTTTAATAACTTGCTTAGTGAGACCTTGCCGGCAATGTTCACGATAAAATTAATCGCGTTTAAAAAGTTTGCTGAAAACAGATTTTCGAACAAAATAAAATAAAACCTTTTCCTGTACCTTTTAGCCATTAGAGCTATTTGTAAAAGAAAATAAAAATCTGGTATTATTGATGAAGCTTCACAAGATATAGAATAATACCATGTGTATCATGTAAGCGTGTATATACCATGTGTATGTGTATCAATCAGAAAGGGTAGTGTTTATTTTCTTGCTAAAGGTGTTTTTAATATATAACAAATACTCTGTAATTTAATACACGATATAGATAGGCGCAGGATTTTTTTGTGTGTGTTCCTGTGTGCGTTTTGCTTGATAAGGTGCAAGTAGGAGCCGTCTAGAGATCAATGTGATCAGCCCAATTTGTAAAATTAAGCTTGCATATTGTAAATCAATCCACTTTCCAAGCTTTCTCATCATACCAGCATGAAAGATTTGTACTTGCTACAATAGATTTAACAAGCATAAGGTCCAGATGCACGGCAAATTCTCGAAGGAATCTGGTCTCGAACCCCTAATAATCAAAAGACTTTGGCCAGCACGGCTCCGCCATATCAATGAAAACGTCTGTTGTGTATTTTCAGTGAATTTCAGCGATACAATAAAAGTATTCGGCAACTGTACCCAGATATCAAAGGAATTTTTAAGTTTTTATAAGAATAAATTATGACATTGATGTTGCATATATTCCTAAAGGACACAAAAGTGTAATCAACACAGTAACACTCCAGTGCTTTCCAACTCTTTTTATTATTTTGAGGTGTTCCAAGTTATATTAATTAATATGTGTTACTAAAGAATTGTATAAGAAAACAATTATTATGGAGACATTCTTGACTCAACGCTACCAAAATTCTACCAAACTTAAAAATTCCAAAACGTTTCTCTGAAGTGTCTAACTAATTCTAAAAAGTAAAAACAATATGTTGTCATTCAATAATATTTACATTTATATATGTCATCGTTAAAGTGTATAATTCAGTTATTCTATAGAATAACTGATCAAGTCAGTTAAAGTGTATAATTCAGTTATTAATCAGTTATTCTATAGAATAACTGATTAAGTCAATTAAAGTGTATAATTCAGTTATTCTATAGAATAACTGATCAAGTGAGTTAAAGTGTACAATAGATTAATTATTTCACACTTTACCTAGTTATTCTATGAAATAACTGAGTATTCTATTGAATAACTAACGATAGACCGTTAAAGATAAAATGACCGATAATAAAACAAGTCCGTTTTTTTTTCATATAAATTACACACTGACGCACTGATTACAAACCAGCCGTAACCGGTTCAAAACTGTCTAAAACCAGTATCATACCAAATTCCACTATAAACGCAGATTCCTTACATTCAATGAGATAGAGAAGCTACTAGGCTCCGGCTCCCCCTGCTAGCAAAGCCGCAAAATGTTTTTTAAAGTTAAAGAAAAATTGCCCGGTGCCCATTTCAGATACCGCAAACACAAATAAACAATTTGAATAACAAGCAGGATGAATCACGTCGGTTAGTTCACATTCAACGATGCATGGACCGTTATTCTATAGAATAACTAGTTAAAGAGTAAAATAAAAGTTTATTTAACACTCTGACTTGATTAGTTATTCTATAGAATAACTAGGTATTCTATAGAATAACTAGTTAAA
>BGPR01000610.1:438424-456097 GCA_013235015.1 Araneus ventricosus | reverse complement strand
TTTTTCTGTTAATACAAAATGCAAGTTCTGGTGTTTATAGTCGAAGGTTTCTAAAATTATTATTATTATTTGAACTTGCAAGTCATTGTCTTAAAATTCTGGAATATATGTGATTACCCATTTGTTCTAATAAGGATCTACTATTTCCTATTATTGTATTAGAGAAAAATATATCATTATCAACCACTCAAGAAACTAGAACCTCGTTATATTTTCTTCCCATACATACAAGTTAATATGTTTCCGCAATACGTTTCGTATACCAACTACTTTTAGGTGTAAATTTGGGGGTGTGGGAAGCTTTAGGAGACACATTAGTTCCTCTATGTATAAAGACGAAAGTAAAGAAAGAAATAGTCGAGGTGGGGGGAGCGAAAAATGTGCGCAAACAGTGACGCATACTCTCTCATTACTGCTAAGGGAGCTTCATGTTTGCTCGTGCGCCGGGGTGGGTGAATTGGCTGTTTGCTCTCGTCTGCTCACCCCCTATTTGGTGTATCCCACCCCCACATATTTCGCAACGGTTCTCCAGAATTGGCGCCTTATGAGAGAAAATAGAAACGCCATCTCTATCGCCGGTTTTTTTTTTCCGAATATTTTATATCGAAATCAAAAGGATAAGAATCGTCTGCAAGATGATTCGATGCCATTCGAAGGATTTTACAATGCAGGAACACATATTTGGTGAGTTTAGTTGATTCATGAATTTGCTTCTGCATCCTATCCTGTATTTGTTTTTTCTTTTTTTTTAAACAAATTTAAATCCTTATAAGGGGTTTTGTAATTTTATGTTGCTTTCAATTTTTCTTCATTCGATAAAAATAAATATGGAGAAGAAAATTAAAAAGAAACGAGTATTTTATACCAAAATCAAGATGATAAGAATCCAGTCATTGGATGGATTTTAAAATGCAGGAGCACACATTTGGTGAATTTGCTTGATTTCTGATTCTATTTCTGCTTCCCATCTTATGACTTACTTTTCTATTTATTAATAAATTGAAAACCAAATCAGGATATTTAAAGCATTTTTAATCCCTGATTCTCTTCGTTCGAAAAAAAAAAAAAAAATCCGGAGAAGCAAGTCAAAAGGAAAGAATATTGAGTACTGAATTCAACAGGTTAAGAATCGTCTGTAAGATAGGCGTCATTGTAAGGATTTTACAATGTTGGAACACACATTTTGTGAGATTACTTGTTTCACGATTTTGCATCTGTGTCGGGTCTTATATTTGTTTTCAAATTTTACAAATTATTTACATCAATATCAGAATACTGAAAGCTCCTATTTTGCATTTTTTCTTTAACTATCTATAACGGAATTAATTTTTCTAATATTACTTTTTATAAATTATAATATTTAATTTGTATCAAAAGCAATCAAAAATTTCATTTCATCATTTGCAAAGCACTGTTTACAGATTTTGTAATTGTGTCCTCTCAAATTTGAAATTAATCTCAATTAATAATATTACTGAATGCGATTCTGTTGGGAATTTCGGTTTCTTTTTTTCTCTCGATGCGGTATATTTGCTTTATAGCTATTACCGAATTTTCATTGCATTTTAAGTATTTAACCATATACGAAATGCTTTTTGTTGTTTATTAATATAAAAAATTATGTATGGTATCCTTTAAATGAGATACGACAAATGCTCTTTTACATGAATGAATTACAGTTCTAGCAAAGAGTATCAGCATATGTATCTAACTTGCAGTAGTGGACGGTGAAAATGCTCTACTCGATATATTGTTATATTTTATACACGATACTCAAAGGTTAGGCGCATACATGCGATTCCTTCGGCAACTAAACAGTTTAGTCGGGTTGCCTGCAGTTGCAAGAGGCGCACATACATGCGATTTTTAATCTTTCGATTCTTCATTTTTGGATTCGCTCGTTGCTTTTTCAAGCGCTCTACGCACGCGCTGGGAGCCCCAAAATTATTTATTTTATAGTGATAGAATTTAGTTTTTCTCAAAATTTTTCAAATTGATTTTCAGCTAACGCTGTCTCACGAAGCTGTCATTTCAATCATTAGAATGAATGGTGAACTTGCGTTTTCATTGATCTCTTTCTTTATCAAATGCTTTGATGATCATTACTAGTAATAGGTGAGTTCTGCACATAAGCCTATTATTCGAATTTGTTTTGGTTAATGTGAGGTCAAAACTGAAAACTGCGCTCATTTCTGAATTGTTTTCGTTAGTTAAACACGTTCGTATCTTATGAGTGCCAGCGATTAATCTTTAAGGCCCATAATTTAACATAAGGACTCACTCTTAGCTGCTATTCTATGTATTAGATTAAAAAATAATTCCACAATTTTTGCACGCTAAGTGCTGTACATATATTTCTTTATTTAAATTACTTACTTATTTATTGGAATAATTAAAAATTTTAAAATTATAACTAATATTACTTTAGAGATCAAAATTATTAACTGTTTATCAATTACTTAGTATTCATTAAAACTTTTAAATTAATCCTTATTGCTGTTTTTAGAATAAAAACTGTCGTCGTCTCTTGTTGTGTTTGTTTTTAAACCCAATTTCTCTTAATTCGAACTTTTGGATACATCTAATTTTTATTGTGGATCCCTCAGTTTCAAATTAACCAAATTCGAATTTGTTATCAATATTCAATTCAAAAATAGTTCGCGGATTTTATTCATACGATAAAAATAGAAGTGGCGTGTTTTCATTGGCCACTACTGTATGCATAATTGCTCTAATTGACCCATATGATCTCTAATTGATATAATATCGATAAATATTTCTTTTTCTGCTTCTCAGTTGTATATTTTTTAAACATTGAGATCAATTCATTAACAAAAGTGAAGCATTGAATAGTTGGACGCAATCAGAAAACAATCACAATACAGTGCAACCCCGGTTAACCGAACTGAAGGGGACGTCTAATTACAGTACGTAATTCTGAAATGTTTGAGCATAAAATGAATTCAGATTCTCTTTGTAGGCTACAGTTACTTATTAAAGTTAAATTAGTTCTTTATTACTTTAATTAGTTCTTTATTAAAGTTAAAATTATATTTTTAGGTACAACATTCACCTCTCCTCTAGCCATAGATCAGCGCTTGCTTGCGTTCGCAATTATTCCCGTATAGAACAAACAGTACGAGTTTTTTGGATTTACGATTTCAAAGGCATTTCGGATAGCCCGAATTTCGGTTAATACGAGTTCGGTTGACCGGGGTTTTACTGTACTATGAATGTCAGGTTTCTCTCAGGCCAACTCCCTATGTTACTTGGTTGCAGAGCTATAAGCGTTTAACTTTAGCACGAAATTCGACAATTCTTGAGTAATATTTCGCGCGATCGACGAATGAATTGCCTTAGTCTGCGTGCGCGCGCATTGGTTGATGTGACGTCATCAAAATTTTTCGTGATTTTCACTAACTTTGAAGTTCGACTGTGACTGAACCGTAATTCCAAATTCTAAAGTTATTTTTGCAATCTTCAATCTCTCTCTCCTTTCTCTGTTAAATAAAACTAAAACCAACTCTATGTTATTTGGTTGCGGAGCTATAAGCGTTTAACTTTAGTGTGAAAAGCGTCATAATTTTTTCATTTCCCGACCCAATATTAGATCACTATGGAGAGACGTAAGTCTATGTCAAAAAATGCAGCATTTGAGTTTTTCCGCACTGTTTTACTGAACAAATGTTTCTTAACATGTCTGTTTTGCAGTTGGTTTCCCACTGCATGGCCGTGTCCAATTAAACAAGCATTTCTTAGTTTCTTTGAAAAGTCTCAAAACTTGTATGTTTAACCATATTGTAAAGCAGAAAATACAAAGCATGAATTTCTAGATTATTATAGCTTATGAACTGCCAAAGTAGAGTAAAAGAAAAGGTTTTATCATAAGATGCGCAAAGATGAATATAATTATGTCATTTGTGTAATTATTAAATTAAAGGTTTTCTGCTCAATGGAGTCGATTTATGTTCAAGTGACATGCGCAAGTGCACCGTTTTAATTTATTTTGGAATCCATTGCTTTTCCTGCAGGAGGAAAAAAGCAGGGCCTGGTGCAAAGTTGGCTCGCGGAGCCTTGAAATAAATTTAGTGAAACAAAATAATTTATTGCATTACACAATTTGGTTTTGTAAGAGCTAAAGAAATACATGAAAATGATAAATAATTAAATTTTTATAGAGTTGATATTTCAATCACATAAAAAATCGTTAATAAATCAAATAACAAAAATGATTGCTTCATAAACGCAATTTGGTAGGGGATTTTCTAGATTGAATTTACAATATGTGATTTTTGTTTCATTTTCTTTCATGTTTTATAGCAAAATCGTTGATAATATCATTATAATTTAGTTTATTGGTCAATTCGGATTCGATATATAAGATAGTTAAGGAGAAAAATTATTCTTGATTAATGCTACATCAAGTAATATTTTTATTATTTTTAATCTTGAGAAAAATCTGTCTGCAGATGCGACAGTAATTGGTAAGGTCGATATAATTTTCAGAACTGTAACAAATATGGATACAATTCAAATAAATTATTTTTAAATAACTATTGCAATGTTGCATCCTGGAAGGCAAAATTCAACCGCAAATTTTGATTTCGTAAAATAAATTAATGCAACCAATTTTCATTCTGCAAATCAGTGTCGCGGGGCCTTGTGCACTGGCACCGTTCGTCAACCTCTCGGGCCGGCTCTGGAAAAAGGACATGACGTCACAGCACAGCAAAAGACAATACAGTCATGTGCAGTAACATGCCATATGCTAACGTGCAATCACATGTTAGACGACGACATGCGTAGTATCGTCTGTCGTGTGACTGTGATGCTGCGTGAATTGACTCCATTGTATGAGGAAGAGGAGGAACGTGATTAGACAACCTTTGAGTGATAGTGGTGGACGTCTTTGGTTGTCCCCCCCCCCAAAGAAACCCGATGTTTGTAGGAAATAAAAACTGTTTTAAAAAACGTTATAAATAATAGGTTGAATATAGTCGTCGGTGTTTTCGTTATTTTCGAGGAACGAAAAAAAGTCGTTCTTTGACAATAACAAAGACTCGGGGGGAAAAAAACCCTATTTTGTATTTTACTAGTCAGCTCTTTAAACGTATTAGTATTACTGCTCGTTTGCATGAAGATTAGTATTATTATTAAGTTTTATAGAACTTCTTACTGACTTATTATACATGCAGCAAATCATCGTAGTCTTAGAAGCTGTGGAAGAAAGAGCTCCGACTAATAAAAGTAGTTGCTAATGAGAAGCAAAAGAAGTCTATTAAGACGGAGTTTCTTTTTCCCTCTTTTCTTTTCTTGCACTCGAAATAAAAAGTATGTAAATGTAGTAAGAAATATTTATGACAAATGCCAATGTCAGTCATCTGGGAAGAATTTTTCCTCTTTATGGAAAGCTGTCAGACTGCTTGTAATTGGTTTCATGCTAAAGAACAAATATCTTGTTCCTCTTTTTAAAAAATTTGGGTAATGATTGATTTTAACATTCAGGCGTTTCCGTACCCGCTATTATGAGTAAAAAATGTCCTCTTGAAATTTCACTCCACACCAACAGGAAAGTGTTCGTATTCTAGACAAAGTTTACCATCCACCATTTGAAAGGTGGGTTTGATCCCAAGACTGTCTGATTGAGATGCCAAGATTAAGCCGTTTTTAATATTATTAACTATGAAAACTAAAATCTAAAAAACAATTATCTCTTTGTTTAAAGAGATGTTATTAGACGTTGGATGGCAAAGCAAGTCCCACTGCCTGGCTTCCTTGATCTCAGGACATAACTTGATTTCTCAGGACATAACTTGATTTTTTTTTTCTTGGAGCTTCATTAAAATAATCGTAAACCAGCAAAATGTTCCTAATTTGTATTATTTTAAGCAACTTAATTAGTTGATTTAATGCTACTAAGAAACAAAAGATCGATTAGCGTTTGGACATCCCCCAAACCACTAATAGTGTTGACATTGAGCTACATTAACCTGCTAAGAGAAGTGATTTTCCTTAATGTAACTGAAATTTGTAACTAATCCTTTTTTGTAATCTCAGTCTAAGCCATTACTTTTGAACACTTTTAGTACATATAAATTGTACTAGTAGTTCCTGTTGTAGCAATTGATAGGAACTTTAAGCATTTCGATCTTAACAGTTTCCTTGTTTACAGCCACTTAGCGATTAGATACTCGTTATATATTGCGTGCTACAAGGAACTCCCAATATAAGAGAGTTAACTTTCAATTGTTATCTTAGAAGAGCGCATATTTCTTCAAGGACGTCTGGATAAGGAGTTTGATAGAAACCTGAGAAAGGAAGTTATTTCAAAGAGATTTTGTAACTGTTTCTTGTAGAAACTTCTGTTGTTTTAGTGATACACCCCTATAGTTAGGGTTGTCATATGTCCCGTATATACGGGACTGTCACCGTATTTCACTACTCAGTCCCTTATTACTATTTGTCCCGTTTTTGTCCCATATTAGCAACACAGAGTCTATTCAACTAGTTTGTATATCTAAAAGATTATTTAGAGAAAAATAATGCCAACCAAAATTGCGAAGCAACTATGAAATTGAGTATGGAAGAGAAATGGCTGAAGTTTTTTGGAGATTCAAAATATATCGATAAGAAGTCATATCTAATAAAGCTATGCGATTACGCATTTGCCATTCCGGTCCACAATGCAAATACGGAGAGAATATTTTCCTGATGTCAACTCAATGGTCAGACGAAAGAAACCGGTTGTCAGCAAAGACAAATGAAGCAATTTTGATTTGTCATTATAATTTGAAAATGACCAACCCAATTCCGGCCCAATTTTATAATTATGTTAAAGAAGAAAGTAACGTAATTAAGACCGTAAAATCAATTTTAAAATATGACTGGGCTAAAAAGGGTTAGTGTTGCATCTTTTTTATTATTCTACGTGTTCATTTTATTAGTTTGCATAAACTTTATTTATTTTTTATCAGAGTAAAATAAATCATTAGCTATCCACTTTTTTCATGTTTTACAAATTTAGCACTTAAAAGTCCCGTATTAATGTTTGGCAATTATGGGAACCCTACCTATAGTCCACTCTCCTTTTCTTTGTTCTCTAGATACAAACATTTTTTTTTTTTTTTTGAAATAGGAAGAAGATTAGGCTCTTACTTTTTTGCCTACTTTAATCTCCTTTTTTTCCCCAAAAAAAGTTTAATTGTTTATGTTTGATTTTTTTGTAAAAATCCTTGACGTGTAATTGGTGTCAATTAATGCTCACGTGATACACGTCAAATCCGCCGCGCCAGTTTAATTTTGAAATGCATGGCGCATTATGCGTAATGGAGAAGAACGAGATTTTCTTAGCGCAGAATTAGACAACGTGAAGGTAAATGGTAGCTAATACGTTACGCTAGTTATGTTTATCATGCGTCTATCATTTCACATGAATTTATTCCGTTAGATATGCATGAAAAATAGAATGCGCTGAAAAAATCATGGTCAATAATTAAAGAATTACAGAAACAATTTTTTTACCACTTATCTCACTGAACTGCAATATAATCATTCTTAAGAAGAGGTGCCATCCATTACAAAAAGAAAAATATGAAACTAATAAATTACAAAATGTGAATGACAATAAATTAAAATTCGAGCAGAAAAGTGAAAGAGATAACATAATTTATCACCAACGTCTTGGAAAAGAATAAAAGAATTCAGAGAACGCAGGAAAAAAAATTGTTTCGAAGAAAAGAAGACCAGAAAGAAGAATCCAATTTCTATCCTGAAAGTAAATGTATCTTCTCTAAGGTTTGAAGTCGAAACTATTACTTGCAGTGATGACATATCATAATCATACATAATGGCTACATTCTATGAAACCTGCACGAGAAATTATAAGAAAATATATCTAAGATAATAATAAAAAAAAGCGATTTTACAAAATGAGCATGATAGTAAAACATTTGAAAAGGAATGTTCATGATTCCACACAGATAAACAGCAATGCTTACAAAGATTTCAATTCTTTAATTTTATGAGATTTGTTGCAAATCATTCATTGGAATAATTTAAAATGAATACTTACCGCGCACGTGCGACCGTCTCCAAACAGTTCGTTAATTGATGTTACGTTACAAGCATGTAGAGACTATATCTCAATGTATTCTTTCAACGTAAAGTATCTCGATTACTTGCAAAGAATGACAAATCCATGTCGAAAGAAAAAGAAAACGGGCTAAAGAAGTAAAAGATGTCTAGAAATTTAAGATGTTGTAAATCTATTCTTGTAATTTTATGCTATACTTAATAATGCTTTTCTATCAGAAAAATTGGCTATTCTGTTTACTTTTAGGTTGGTTTATATTTTCACGTATGATTTTCTTTTTGCTTTTTCTTCTCCTTTTAGTGCAATGATTTGTTTTTGTTAGATTCCGGGTTTACCTTCACTACTACATTCAACTTTCCTACAAACACAACATTTTGATAACATGGTGTAAATATTATGATGCCCATTCATTTGACAACACAGTTTTTAGCAACATGAATTCCATTTAACCTGAACTATGTTTCGTTTTGAAAATTACTAAATTTATTTCAAAAATTAATATCAGACATGTGGCTGGTCATAAATATGCAAAAGAAAAAAATTTACTATTTTTTATTTTCAAGAAATTTGTAGTTTCACGTTGAAACCAATGAATGGTAATGGGCTATTTTTTCTCCGAATCGAAATGCAATTTAAATTATGTATTTATTTATAAGTATACACGAGTGTTCAGGATATTCAGCCTTCATAAAATTCAATACTGCTTTCGAAGATTTAATTTTAAAAAATATCAGTTAGTGTAAGAACCCTCGTCATTTTGTTTCGTTTAGAGATCTAAAGCAATTTAGCTCTTGCAATGCCGATATCTTTGTGAATACTAACGGTATTGAACTGGAATTTTTATATAAGTTGGCCTATATGTCTGGCTCTTGAGTTATTAAAGAAAAATTACCCTACGTTTCGCCCATGCGCAGTTATAAAATGCCCAATGTGTGGTTTCACTGCGAAACCAAAGAACGCAAAAGGGTTAACTAGGAGAAAAATTGCACCGGAACAAGGAGTGCAATAAGGCGTTCTGGCATTCTTTCTATAGCAAATTTTAATACAACACGAAATTGTGAAATAGTAGGATTTAACGTGTAATTGTTGAACACATTTTTTCACATTCAGGTATTGAGAGTTGCGCATAGCTCAAATCTGATTCCTGTCATTTTCGACAGCTGGTCGTCTTTAAGTAAAGTTCGATTACTTTTTCCGTTCAGCCTTTTCTCAAAACTCTGCCATTTATAGCATTTATCATCTCTCTCTCTTAAAAAACAGCCTCGTCTACTCGTATAATCGTGAAAAATGGTGCGTTTCGTGTCTAGCTTTGTAGTATGATGAAGAAAACAGAGTAGGCGTTTTGGACCTCTTCCGTTGACTGATTGGGTCCCAATTTCATACAAGTCTACAGTTTTCATTTAAAGATTCTATATTAAAATTTACCCATCCAGCCTGTCAGCGGCGAATCCGGGGGGGGAGCTGTCGGGCTACAGCCCCCCCAGAGCCAAGCTAGAATTCTTGATTTTATTTAAAATCATTACAACTGTTTTTTAAAAATTTCCCTCTATTTTAAAAAAATAATAAAAATGTTTCAACATTGCTTTCTGGCTTGACAGGTTCGAAGATTTTCCTACTTTTGTAGTCATTCCACTTGCACTTGTAGCGTTGACGCTGTAGAAGACATTTTTTACTCACCTGACAGTAAGAATCATGAAGAACAATACAATACTTTAGATAATTTAATTAAAATTACTCTGAAATAACTAGTCAAAAAACGTCTTTAGCCTTGAGGTTTGACATTCGTCACGATGATACAAGATTTTTATGACCTCAGCCCCTCCCCCCCGACCCGAATCCTAGATTCGCCACTGCAACCTCTTGTGTTTCTGAGTTATTGAGTTCAAATACGCGCGAGTTGACTGACCGACATATAACTTGCCGAAGGATTTGGTCAAAAATTTGATACAGATTTATAATTCTAACCAAACCATATGCCAAATTGACCGATCTAGCTTGTCTCATTTTTGAGGTGTCTTGTTCACAAGCACAAGGACAGAGAGACAGACTTACAGTAGATGGATTTCGACAAAAAGTTGACAGGAACTGAAACTTCGTACCAAATATGTACTATGGTGTGAAAACTGCTTACCAGATTTCATCCCTCTATCTCGTTTCGTTCTTAAGTTTTCTTGCTCACAGGCAGGTAGGCAATAATAATTTCAAAAATAGTTTTTCCTGACTAATTGAGGTCTGAAATGTAGCGATTCATCAAAAACTCGAAGTCGAATATTTTCCCGATTGCAATAGCACTTTCTCTTTATATACTTCGTATATAAGGCAGTAATAAAGAGAAAGAGAAAAAAATGCTGTCAGTTTCTACTCTGAGCAAAGAATCGGAATCTGTCGCCAAAAATGAGCAACCCTTGGCGTCGACCACGCGCTTCTATTTGACCACCGCTGCACCCAAGTCCGAACCCCAACTCCAGTATTTTTCTTCCTGTTATCATATCCGAGAGAAAAAGTTTTTTGGCTCTCTGGCCTCCTTTTATTTTGCCGCCTATTCCCTGGGCGCATGATATCCACGCTGTGTGTTTGAGAAAGAATTGGGGTCTCCGTCAATTGCGGGTGTGGTTAACTACAACACTTTTTTTTTTTTTTTCTATTTTCGCTTCTTTCAGTTCTGTGAGGAACAACTTTTAATTGGGAGTTAATGAAGCAGTTTAACAGAATATTGATTCCATAATGCACAGATTAGCCTCCCGCAGTAAAGGCACCAGGAAATGATAATTTTGATATGATAACTAATCAAATTGTAGTGAACGTGATTTTTTTACTTTCTCGTATACGAAGTACAGTAGAGCCTCGGGAATCCGAACCCCAGGAATCCGAAATTTCGGATAATTCGACCATCTTTCTTTAATTTTCTGAAAAAGTTTTATTGAAGAACGGAGGAAAATGAAAATTAAGAATTAGAAACAAAAATAACGTTTACCTCTCTTTAAAAGAAACATTTGAATTGGTATTTAAGAATGAATACAGCACCTAAATTAATGGGAACAAAATCGGTTATCTTCTTTTGACGTAAGAAACTAAACCCGCTCGACGATGGGAATCACAGCTAGCTCTTTCTGTACTCTTTCACAGAGTACACAAAGCCAATACTCTACTGTAGCGATTCCCAACCTTTTTTGGTTGTGTTGACCACCTGTTGTATAAAAAAATATTTTGCGGCCCACTAACTAAATATACAAGTAAAAAAATAGAAACACATATAACACATTTATATCTTATATAAAATCCGCCCGAAGTCGGTGACGGTCACGTGGTTTGGTTTGGATACGTGCCAAAAGACATTCAGACCAGACGCAGACAGTCTGTCTACAAATTAGCATACATACAGGATACTGTTTTGAAGTTATGAAAACGAAAGTTCTTGGCAATTGATTCATGGCGTTTTTTATATATAAATTGAGCCGAGTTAGTATCTTTAAAAACCCCACAAAACAGCATCAAAAACAGACCCCGTGGTCTCTCACCAGCACAGAAAACAATAAAATCCATCAAAGTCCACATCTGTCAAAGAACAATAAAAATACAAGACTAAAATGATCAAATTTTAAAAATAAGAAGGATAAAAACAAGGTTACCAATTGGGATTCCCCAAGGGTGAATGCTCAATAAAATTTAGCACACTAGAACATTGTAATAAGTCCATGATTAACCTAAAAACAATATAATCAGTTAAAATTAACTACGTAAATAAAGTGTAAAAACTTAGGGTACGACGCGGGTATTTCCTTTAGGCCACAGGCAGTCAAATTCCTAGTTACGTTTCTAATGGGGCACCAACCATCTCTAGCCCAGGGCTCTGAGTTTTGTTAAGACGGCCCTGGGCATCCGAGGCCCCCCACAAGTGGTCCGCTGCCCATAGGTTAGGAACAGTTGCTCTACTGCATTGGTATATCAAAAATATTTTGCGAATTTCCCGGAATCCGATCAGAGGTCAGTCCCAATTAGTTCGAATTCCTGAGGTTCTACTGTATACAGAGAGAAAGTATCGAAATCGTTAAAACATTCATCCTCGAGAGTTTGATGACTCCATATTTTAAACCTCCCTGAGAACAAAGATTCCATTTTTAAAGTTATGTCTGTCTGTGTGTGAACAAGATAACTCAAAAATACAACGAGCTAGACGGATGAAATTTGGTATGCGGTCTTTACACCAAAATTGTAGATATCATTTAAATTTTCGGCAGAATTTAAGTGAATTTATAGGAAGACTGCATGTCAGACCACTCGATAATGCAACGATAGGTAGGTAGATTTTAGGCAATGGGCTTATAGATATTACAGTTGTGTGTCTACGAAATGCGTCAATGGTCTGATTGTCTGTCAGTTTGTTTATTCCTGTGTATGTATGTGAACGCAGTAACTTAAAGACGCAATAAGCTAGATGAATGAAATTTTCTATATGGTCTTGATTATCCGACTTGTGGAAATGATGAACTTGGAAAAAAAGTTGGCGAACGTAATCATATTAGTATTACTTAAGTTACCAGATTATCGGAAATTCTTCTATTCGGGACAGCCTCGAACCCTAGCGCTTAATCCGGGACATTGACTGGAGCTGGAGTATGGATTTTATACAGCAAATGAATTAAAATAAAAAAATAAATAAAATAAAAAAAAATGTAAGAAAGTCAATTGTTAATTTTTTAAAAAGCAGAAGATAAGGAAGCATAGATAATTGGAGGAAGTTTGTCAATAGGAATAAAGAAAGTTGGGAAGAAGAATTTTCAGAAGTTAGCTTTTTGAAAAATAAATATTATTTGTTTTTCTAAAAATATAAATTATCCACTTAGAAGTTTAAAACGGGAAAATACGTGACATTTCATTCAAATTCTGAAAACTTTTGCAGTCTGTGTTTAAGAATCGACTGTCCCGGAAAATCAGGGACGTCTGGTTACTTTAGGAGGACACATTGAACTAATTTAGAGTGATCACATTCTACACATAGATAAGTTGGGAAGGAAAGTTCAATTTTATTTTTTAAAATAATTAACTTTTTTGAATAATTTTTTTTAAAAAAAATACAGTGAAATTAACGCTTTAAAAAATGAGCTATTTATTTACACGTGGAAATAGGAAAAACATCGGTGAAACCCTGAATATTTAATAGAAAACAGACAGTCACGTTTCAGGACTGCCCCAGTTAATCCAGAACCTCTGGTTACGCTAGCGGTACTGATCTTGAAGCTATGCTTGGAATTTACAACTAAGCTAAGGGGTTTCTGACGTGAGAGATTTAAGGGGCCCAATCCTCCATGCAGTTTAAGAATTTACACTTTACAGACTACAGAGGAGTCTCCCTATAATGAAATCGCTTGGCTCCAATTGAAAAATTCGTTATAGAGAAAATTTCGTTATACGGAGTTTAGAGATTTTTGCAGTTATTTAAGTAAATGTTTCAAACTTTTCAATAGGTGCGATAAGTTCAAATGTATTTAATTATGATTTTCAATTAAAAATGAAGTAATATATATTATAAATTTGTTAAAATTATATTAATTTTTATTCCATAAATAAAATGCTCAAAAGTTAAGACAATTCACCAATTTAGAGAATAATATGTACTAGTATGTACTTAGGTATATTTTACTTGAAAAATTTCGTTATTTTATATTGCTTTGCATTTCGTGATGTTGAATTTTCAGAAAAATTTTCGCATTTTAAGAGTGAGTGGTTCCAGAAACAGGCACGTGTGAGAGAATTGGTCGCACAGAAATTATCAACTTTCTTCAAAAATGACAAAAATCGAAAAGATAAACCTCTGAAAAAATTCGTTATAGGGAGACAACCACTTCGTTATATGGAGAAGATTTTGAATGTTATTTAACATTCCGATTAAAAATTTCGTTATAAGGAGAAATTCGCTGTAGAGAGACTTCGTTGTAGGGAGACTCTACTGTATATCTAGCCACCCTTAATCTTATGGTGTCTAGCTCCAACTAAGATTACCCTCCGCACATGGGGGGTAGGCGACGAGTTAAGCAAACATGTCAGCATCCAACTATTACTGTAGTAAATTCCCAAGTAAACCGCGGAATTGGATGGGACGACAACCATGGAGAATCCGAAAAATGACAATAAAAAAGGACACAAATGAACGCAAAAATATTTTTGAAAATTTTTTAATACAGGTGAGGACCAACACATACTATTATGATTTAATCCATTAATGCCCAAGTCACATTTTTCAATAATATTTTGCGTACTGGTATTACATGTCGTGAAATAAACTGGAAAATTGCTGAAAAAAATCCTACCTGAGAAATGTTTTAGCGTCCTCCTAAGCCTAGAAACCCTATTTAAGGATGAAATTCCAGAAAAAAAGCATAAAAATCTAAAATTATGTGAAAATCCAAAAAGATGACACATATTTACAATTCTATTTACTGATATATTTGCTAAACGCAAGTAAATTAATTGATAGATAATTGATAAAACTTGCCCTTTTCTTCTTGGCATTGCAAAAAACTACTTTCCGAGCCGCACTTGAAAATAAAAGGGCTACATTATCAACCGAAAACTGGATACTTGCTGCCATTGATTGAATATAGAAGAAACAAATGCTTAAAAACACATTTAATGTAAAATTATGTTGAAATATTAATTCCTGTGAATTTAAGATGTAGTTTTAGAAACCACCCTATAAAGGGACGCTAGGCATTAATGGATCAATAAACAGTAGATTTCTGTATTTGCAAGTTGGCAAGTTGTTAGTTTACTTTTTTACAAAAAAAAAGGGCATTTGTTTTTGTTTTCTGATGTTTAAACGCCTCTTTTTTAATTTATGATTGAAATTTTTTCAAAGAACATTTTGGGATTAACAACCGCTTATGATCAAGAGTTCACTGTACACATGAAGAGTTCCTTATCAAAAGTGCACGCATCCATTTTGCAAAATTGCGTTTTAGAAATGGATAAATTTAGTTTTATATCTTATATTAGATATTAAAATCTTTAGATGGCTTTATAAAACGGGAAAAAAAGTTTTATGACAAAATGAGAATGTGCCCCTGTATAGTTGGGTACTAATTTATAAAAGTTGTCAGAAAGCGTATTTAAAAAATGGATATGCTTACTTTTGATAAAAATGCTCCTCAAATGTTTCGAGATATTATCACAGTTAAATATTCTTTTATGAAGAATAGCTTTTTTTCCGTGAAAAATATCTTTCATTGCCTGAAATTATGCGAGATCATGTTTCACCTTCCAAAAAAGTGTTCAAATATTCATGTGAAACATACATACAGGCAAGATAACCTATAGCGACTAAAGTTCATAGTACAGCGCACCACTATGCCATTAAAATAGTCATGAATCAGATTCTAATGTATTTAAAAATGATTGATATATGCGAACACAATATAGTCAAATCGTATTCAAGTGACACACTTCAAATCTACAGTCCAATTTAATATTTAAATCCATTCCGTTTCTTTTATTTGTTTCTTGTCATCCTACGTGGATAAGACAACATGTTGTTAAATGGCAGACGTATATATATTTTCGTCAAGTGGCTATAACGTCACACGAATTGACTCTATTAAGTTTCTAGCTCCAACAATAGATATTCTGCATAATAATATTTTAAATTGAAAACAAACTCTTTAAACTGTTTTCGTGGATTTTCTTGAAATTTCCTATGTGCGTTTGCCTGGTTATGTTGAAATGAAATTTAAATGCTATGCAAATATGCAAGTTCTCTCTCAGGCATTCAGTAGTAAGCAGAAATTAAATAATTTGAACACCTTTTACAGGAGAGTTAAATGTAGTCTTCTAATTTGCAGAATACCATAAAAAGATGGTCTTACCCAGGGGTTTAAGGAAGCCGGATCGCCGTTCCAGCACAGTTATTTTTTTAAATATTTTTAAGAGAAATAAATGAATTTTTAAAAAATTGCAAGATACTTCGCGATCTTTGACCTTTCCCTTCAAAATGTGAACTGTGACTATGGTATTTCAAATTATTAAAAGTAATAAACCATTAGCAAGCGGTTGCGGAAAGGAGTTAAAGAACATTAAGGTTAAAAACATTTGGGGGAAAGTCGGGTAAGACGGCGAAGAGTCTAAGATGACGAATTGGATTTTTCTCGTGAATTACACTAGATGGAAGCTCCGATCCTGCAACATCAGAGACCTCTAGCGACCAGCTGCCAATGTCACACCAAAATATTTCACCCCGTTATTAGTGTGATTCACAGTACGCGATAATGTGTTTTTTAGTTGTCTCTATACAATTTTTGGTTGTTGCTTGGTAAGTAATAGCGTTCACGGAGTATATATTTTTCATTTTTACATGTGATATTCGCAAAGAGCTACTTAAAACGCGTTCAATGATGTATTATTTTAATTTTTCTGATGAGCTGATTTCCTTCAATGTTTTTTTTAAAATAAAAAGGCGAAATCGGGTAAGATGGCGAATTGGGTGGAGGGTAAGATGACGAAATCCTCAACGCTGATGCAGGAGCTCGTCGTGCTACCTGAATGCCACCTGCCCTTCCTGCAACTCTCTGGCACTCCAGGGAAAAATGAGCATCTCATTAAGAAGGAGATAGAGGAAAAAGAAGGCAAACGAATACTTTGACAGCTGAACAAAGCTGAAGTTAATAAGACCAAACGCAACAGACCTTCTAAAAATTTTACAAAGAAGAAGAAAGTAGCGAAGTAGCACCTCGACTTCCAATGTTCTGAGTCTGAAAGACTCATTTCATTCATTTGAATTCCTTACGTTGACGCTAATGACATTCTGGACCCAGTGGTCTTTGTTAATAAAAATTGCATCATTTGCAGTGAGTAAGGAAACACAGAATTACGATTCCAGTGTTTTATGTGCAAGCTCTGGCCTCATTCCACCTGTACTGACTAGGACAAAATCCAAGGCCATGGCGATGTGATTTTTGTAATAGATTTTATTTTTTAAGGTTTGAATCTCAAATTAATCTATCAATATCAATTAATATATTAATTAATCTATTAATTGATATTAATATATTAATAAATATAAAATATCAGGGTTCGAATTTTTCGATTAAGCGTTTGCAGCAGCATCGATTCACTTTCAAGTTTATGCAAATTAGGTATTCGTCATCTTACGCGACATCGTTCGTCATCTTACCCGCACAGACGGGACGAAATTGACTTTTTTTTTCTAAAATGAAATTTTGGGGTCTTAAATTTGATAAAAAAAATTTAAAAAAAAATATCACTTTAAAATAAAGAGTTGAAGAAGACTTTGGCGAAAAAATAATCCTCCAGCAACAAATATTGAAGTCAGGAAAAATCCCCAAAGTTTAAGGTCGCCATCTTACCCTATTTTCCCCTAAATGTTTTTTTTTATTTTTTATGTTTTGATTCTGAAAATATGTGATATTTTCTTTATTACTTACTCATGCCATGACTGTATGTTGAATTTACTTACTTTTAGTATAACTGGAAGTTAACATAAATTTTACAACATTATTCTTTAATTTTTTCAACAGATTCATGTCTTGAACTACAGTACGCATTATGGTAATGTTTAATCAAAACTAAAA
>BGPR01000610.1:403295-432951 GCA_013235015.1 Araneus ventricosus | reverse complement strand
TATTGAAATTTTGGAATTTAATGAGGAGAGCTGGAATCTCTTATTTGCATGTTAAAAAAGTTGTTTAAAAAATGTTTGAATTTTCTAAAATTATGAATTGAAAGAACGAACTGTGACTGTTAAAATCATTCAGTTCTTGTGTAGAACTTCCTTTTGAACAGAACGCACATACTTCGTATTTTTCTATATAAACATTCATGTTTGTATGCTCACGAAGTTTCAAATGATAATTATTACATTCTAATTTATGTAAGAATGGTTCATTTACGTTTTATGGCGCAAAAACCATATTTATGTATAAGAATATTTATCTAAAAGAAAAAAAAGAATGTAAAACCTTTCTTTCAATTAATTACAAAAATACCGATTTTTGTGAAATGTTTGAATACTTTAAAAGTTTAATGAAATTTTTCATAAAAAGCTGAACATCAAAGATGTATTTATATAGATCTTAATGACAAATGATTTTGTCCTTCATTGAAAATAAAAATATGTTTATTTCAAAGCATTGTCATGACTGAAAAATTCATTTTACTTCTTCATAAATCATATATATATAATTTTATATTTTCAACAATAGTTTTGATCATAATTCTCAAATGTTTTATTGTATCGTTGAAATATAACTTTTGCTAGATAGCAGAAAGTTTTAAAAATTTAAGATCCAGCAATTTCTTTTATTTATGCTATACAATAATGTATTTAGATGATAAAGTAAGAAATGAAATTCTCAGTTTTGAAAATTTGTAAAGCAATTACAATTAATTCGGCTGCTATCGATTTCCCTTTAAACTTTGAATTTTTCCTACCATCTTAGAATATTCCATCATTTTTTCTGAATGAATATAGATTTATTTCCTTTTCTTGAATATTTATAATCGTTATCAATTGATAATGTTTTTAATGAATTTTTAAATCTTTACAATAAGTGTGAAAATAATCTTGAGTGGATAAGCATTAAGAAATAGTTTGCAATTCTTCTTTTGCTTTAAACTTTTAAATTTAGCTTAAATCGTTCTATTTCTCGTCTTTTCTTATCTTTTATGTGAAAGATTGTTGCTTTTATTTTATCTCCTTCCCAATAATGATTTTTATTTCAGTTGCTTTGCTTTCTTTTATGAATATAATCAACGTATTATGGTTTCCACAGATTTCACCTGAAACGACTCTATAAAAATTTCTTTTAAAAGTAAAGGAATCTCATCCTAGTTTCCGTTCTGACGTAATAAAATAGTTTAAAATATTTATAGGAAATAAATCTTAAAAATTCATTAATTCTAATAATCTATAATCGTTGTATTCACGATTAACGACTGATATACCAAAATTCTTATAAAGTAAATGTGATTTCAACCTGAATGAAGAAGAAAAGAAGTCATTTATTAAAAAAATCAATAAAATTAATTCATTATCATCATAATTCATCGTTAATTTTATTATTCAAAAAATTTGTTTACAGCGAGGTTATCTGATTTTGAAAGATGACATTATTTAATTCTGCACTACGAAGTTATTCCGAGAATTTCTATACTTTTTAAGAGAAAGAATTTTCAAGTCATTAGAATTCAGAACTTATTTAGGAAGATGACTTATAAACAGATATGATGCTTTTGAGTTAAAGAAATCATAGTTAAGAATTTGTTTGTTTCATTAAAAACATGAATATATTATTAAAATGACTTACATCGAAAATGAAATCAATAACAAGCCAAGAAATATGAAACAGCATATATATATATATATATATATATATATATATATATATATGTGTGTGTGTGTGTGTGTGTAATAATCTCACTTAATTTTATTTCAAATTCTAATATTATATATTTTAAAATCTTAATGTATTCCAAAATAACTTTTCTAAAACTCCAGTTTCGTTCTTTTCCCGCGCTGGAGGTATATTAAATCTCTCATTTTGGCATGTTTATTACTAAAAGAATATTTAATCGCTTTCACGTGCCGACAGAAAATCACGACGGCGTCTCTTTGGCAACTGACTTTTTCCCTGAAACGCCTACGTAACTTATTAAAAATACCCAATATTCCTTCACTTTGATCACGTGTCAATATGATATTCCCTTATCTGAGAGAATACAGGGATTTTGCTGTGCACTCTCGCTTGTAACCTAAACAGAGATGCACGTATATTCACCACTCGCCTATTGATAATAAAATAAGAGGTAGTTATTTGCTCGGCCTGTTTATTTTCAACGACTACAACCACGAATACGTTATATATCATGTTTATAATTTAATTGCTCCATAACAAACGATTTAAGACCGAAAATATTATCAGGACCGTAACTAACACAGTTTTTTAGAACATATTAATAATATGACTTCTTAAGTTATCTATTTGTCTTGGCATTATAATAGGTTTAAACATTTCCTCTTCATTACCATGCCAACAATATTAAAATTTGACACGTGACTGAATTATTAAATGTTCAATTTTGCTTTCTGCGTAACATTTTCAAACTGATGACCTATCTGCAAGACATTCTATGTTTTAAAAAAGCACTTCATGGTGCGTGTAATAAAATTCGATAAGGAATATCTCTTAATTAAGTTTTGAGTATTATTGTGAAAATTGGTTTTGTTGACCGCAATGCATTACTTAAATTCAAAATACAGGAAAAGACAAAAATTTATCAGTATTTTTTACATACATTACAAATGACTTTTACTGCTCCCGAGACTTATGGCAACGAGTATGTAATTAAATTCGATAAATTAAAATGTATATAATATTTTCCTCAGAATTTAAGTAGAAATGCGCAGGTAAACAAACGCAAAGGAAATAATTAAAAATGATGAATGTGACATTTTCATGCGACGTTAAGGGCATCAAGCATGTAGAGTAAGGTTGCTTAAGTAGTACCCCCTGAGGAAAAAAGTCTCTAAATTGTTAGCTTTACTAAAAAAGGAATAAATTGCACTTTATTCATAACTTCGATGAATATTGCATCTATTTATTATAAAAAGTTCAAAATACATGCCCTCTGTCGAATGAAATGAGCAAATCTTAAAGTAATGATATCGGTACGACTAAGGGAACCCGTGCTTAAGTCGTACCAAGGAAGAAAATTAAACAAAAACGCCTTAAACTACTATTATTTGGATAAACTACTCTATTAAGAATAATCAGCATTTTCAAGAATCACGAAAGTATCTTGTGGTTCGTTTGCTCATTCCAGTATTTAAAATTAGGATTTGCTCTTGCAGCTCCTCCTCCATTGTTTTTGATAAATATTTTGGTCATCAGATTTATTATTTTATTGGGTTCTAGAGGGCGACGTCACAGTGTTGGTTTAGAAATGTTATATTTTCGGCGTACTTCATTGAAGCCCATACATACATACATAACCCACGCCGACCGACTCACCGAAAGGGTTTAGAGTCAGCAAGGATCGAAGGGGAGGAGCCAGACCAGTCATGAAAGAAAAAAGTTACAACATTTGGAAGGTATGGATTACAGAGTTACGTGCAAATAGAAAAAAAAATACAAACAAAAACACACACAAGAACATACACAAACACATACAACACAAAAGCATCAACGGTGCTACAAAACAAAACCAACGTTGTAAAACACAAGAAACAAAAAAGGATAATAATAATAATAAATAAAAAATAGAAACTCAATCAAGTGATTACTTACATAACACTATATATATATATATATATATACACACACACATACACATATATACACATACATATACAAATACACACACATCAGTTCAGATCACAAACGCTGCAAATCATCACAAATTTTCCTAGAACCAACCTGTTTAAAAATAAATAGTTTTTACAAAGTTTTCTAGTCCAGTGAGTCCGAGCAGTACCTCTAATACCTTGTCCATATCTTCTTGTTTCAAAATATTATAGAAACGTTTTGCCAAGTTTATGGTCCCTGTCTAAAATTGGAAAATTCACATTTCACGTGACGTATCAGAAAGAACAATATTATCTTTCTATACATAAGATGGATCTTCAGATCTGCAAGGGATCTTTAAGGCTTGCATGGTACGATTTAAGCATCGTTTGTGGTACGATTTCAGTCAACGTCGCGTGTAATATTTTAAATAAACATCATAAAAGAATGAATTGAACCAGAGCGTCTAAGCAATTGTTCGAATAGCACAGAATCATACCCTAAGAAACAACCACATTTTATTAATAACATTTATTGCTCTACGTCTTACTGAATATGGACGAAAACTAATAACTAAAAATAACTAAAATCCTATTTTCATTTGAGTTTCGGCTGTAAAGCATCAAAGCTTCGTTCTAAATGATAAAATCTGCATCCCCGATGCTAGTAGTAATAGCACTGCCGTCAGCGTCGCCGATTCGACGAAAATAACTTCCGAATGGAACAAGTATATAAGTCTACGACTTAAGCTGTGGTATGACTTAAGCAACCTTAACCCTATTAAACAGGACAATGTTGTACTAGAAGTTGAAGCAATTGTCATTGCTAAATATTTTTCTAAACTTGATAAAGTTTCGTTAAGGATTTAGTAGGTATTACTTTGATATTGGGGCTATCAATGAATAAACGTCTACTTTTTAAAGTAGTTGACTGAATGGATAAGGATGAAAAACTCATTTTAGAGAATCAAATCAAGTGTCAATTATCGCAACTTTGAACTGTGGATGAAACTGCTGCATTGTTACGATTTTTTCATTCGTTCAAAATTAAGAAGACGAATTTGTACTGGATGATAAAAGTTTTCTGAAGAGCTTCTTAATCTTTTCTACTAGTCAATTGAGAGTGGAAAAAGTTTGAGAAATATTTCTTCTGGTGGAAAAAAAAAAAATCCTTTTCCCCCTTTTTTGTGGCGGAAAAAATTGTAGCGATCTCAAAATTGTTAAACAAATCAGAAATTAAGCAATAATATATGATACATGATAAGAAATTCACTTAAAATAGTAGTAGTTTCATCAAAATGTTTTCTTAAAAAACTTAGTAAAAAAAAAAATGCTATTGACCTCAAACCTCTACTTTCACCTCAAATAGCTTGTGATGATTGAGTTACATAATGAAGTACATATGACTCTTTGTCCATATAGGATCACGAGAATTTTTTTATACATTCTTTCAGAGTTTTTAGAGGCATCAGAAGGAATCATTTAATTGGAAATTCTGTATTCTTTATAAAACACATGAAAGGAGTGAACCTCTACTAATTTTTAAATTTTTACTTGGAATTATGTTATCATGTGTACTCAAAAAGCATACAGATAGCCCTCCCAATGCTTACTGACCCATCACACTGACATGAGTCCTGAACGAAACCAAATGACCGGCGTATTATCCTTATGTAAATTCAAAATTCCATTATTTAATATTCCATTCTCCTTTTCTCTTCCTTTCTTCTTTATTTAGGATTTTATTATATTAATATAGCACTTCCAATTCTTCTACGTAACTGTATCTACAATGCCACTTTTCCGCCAACAATAGAAAGGCTCGGAGGTTAAGAACCTTGAGTTCAAGCACTTCATTAACCCACAGCACCATCGCCCCCATCAAAAAACATAATGGTAAATAACTAAAGTTAATTTAATATAGATAAACTAATATGAATCATTTGCGCATACAGCGGCCTATGACTCGTGCATGACAGAATTTTTTTATTTTTAAATCTGTGATTAAGCCAATGTAGCCAATTAAATTAAAAGACAAAAATCTCTCGCACAGACACAAGTATCACAGGTGCTCTTTCGATTACTATGTGGAATGAATAACGATAATGCCCCAGGATGCGTCTGGGGCATTATCGTTTATTTATTATCGGAGTTTATTTAACTCCCTAATTAGATAATTAGGGAGATAATTAGTGTTAACTAATTAGAGTTAATTAGTTAAATAAATTCAGAAGCCAAGGGGTTAAAATGAATCCTGATAAAACTATGATCTGGCCTCAAAAAATGCTTAATGAAGACCATAAATGATAAATGGGTGGATTGTAATATATTTTCCAGAAGAAATGAGACCAGTCTGAATACCTATTATAAAGACTTTGAGTTCATAATTTATCAAAAAATGTGCATTTGATGATATATTTTTTAAAATCTCATTGGTAAGCAAATTAAAAAAATATTTCGGATTTTAAAAAAAAATCTATAGTCTTGTGTCTGAAAACAGACCTGACAGTAAAATTGCTTTGCGTCACAACCTTTATTATTCTGCATGAATGTTTGTATGTAAGGTAGGACGTTAGATCGTGGGTTCAAGAGCGTGGCATGTTGAGTGACCCCGGTGGTATAATCTCGGCTTCGGGGCCGGTTCGAACAGTTCCAGGTTCGAAACACGATTCCACTGAACATCCATCCGTCATGTATTGAGCCTGTAAAAACATACATTTATACGGTTTACTACAAGTAGAGCCTGTTTTACGTTAAATCATACGTAGAGGGGTAGAAAGTTCTCCCGCTGGTTTGGTGCGGAAGTTTGGAGAGGGTGTACCAGCTCAGGTGTCCTCCTCGTCAGCTGACGGAGGTTCAAAATTACGAGGTCCGTCTCTAAATACCCCTCGTGTTGCTTCAAAACGGAACGTTAAACGGAACCAAACTAAACTAAACTGGTGCGTGTTGAATCCGCCGACGATGGTCACGCGTGCTTACGTTGATGTGGAGCAGATTGGGGTGCCGGTTTAGACGTTGTCAAATAAATCACTGGTTTTGTTTCACTTATAACTTCTGTTTAGTTTAGTTTAGCTATATTGACGTCCCGTTTTGAAGCAACACGAGGGCTATTTTGGGACGGACCACGTAATTTTGAACCGCGGTCATACGACGAGGACGACACATGAGCTGGCACCCCCTCTACAAACTTCCACGCCACGCCAACGGGCTTATAACTTCTGTATGGTTGCTATCCGGCAACCATTATGGTAAGTATGATGTAAGAATGAATGGTAATGAAATCCCTTAATTCTATGAATAATGGACACTAATCTTATCACTGCGTTATGCTAACGAATGACTGCCCATGTGTGCAAACAAATGGAATTATTTAGTCGGATAAATACGAATGTCGTAGTTAGAGAAGGAATGTTACAAATCAGTTACTGTTGTGCCCTGCGTAGTAATGTTGTTGTTGCTGTTACTTATGGTGATTAATTAACTTTATTTTAGGAAGTGGCCAAGAAAAAGGAACAACAGATAGTAGAAAACCGTTGTTACATTTGACATCCAAGGATACCCATACAGAACATGCATGTCGAACCTGGCAATCGAATTCTGTTACCCCAGTCATGGAAACGTCATAATATGTAAATCACTTAACATGCCGGGTGGCCCATGATAATGTTAAAATCCTATGCAGAGTGCAATACGTGCAGGAGTTTTCTAAATTACTTTCCCAGCAAATACAAAGCCAGGTCCTATCACTTTCAATACAAAGTAAGATTTTCGTAAGTATTTACATATTTGAAAATAGATATAGGCTGAGAATATGCTAAACGAATATCTGCATGGTTTTTACAATTCCGTCGTCAACTGTCCGGCTTTAAATATTAATCTTTGGGGAAGATGATTGAACACAAGACGATTTGAGCCGAGATTTTAAAGGACTCAAAAAAGGACTGCGTACAATTCTTTCCCGACTGAGTTACCCCAACCCACACCTCGATAATACTTTCTTCGGTGAGAATCCAAGGTCTCCCCTACTCCTCTCCCCTTCCAAAATCCGAGGTCTCCCAGAATCCAAAAACTTGGTGGAAAGATTAGTACAATGAAGTTCCTAAAAGGGCTACAAGCATGGGGGATTCAAATAAAGCTGATTCCCCTCCTTCTCTTTTATTTTTTGATGTTCTCATTGATTTGATTTGTAAGATGAACGTTCTCTTTGGAGTCTTCCTGATCAAAGTAAATCCTTAAAATACGCTTTGCAATGGCAAACTTGAAATTAAATTGAAAAATTTGGTAACAGAAAACCAATTCTGAGAAATGCGTTTTTCAACTCCCTACCCTTATTCGGATCCCCCGGGGGGGAGGACAACCCTTCTAGGGTTCTCGCTTCCCCTGACGGTATAACAAAAGTGGAGGTCGATTTACCTCCCACCAGTGAGGGTACGTACCTCCTTCTGGAGGGGTCGAGCCGTTGTCGGTGATAACTATTAGGACTCTGGCCTCAGTACTCGAGCTATTGCAGCGGAAATCATTCACGAACCCGAATGCCAAGACAGGGCGGGGGTCACTCTGTTAAGGTTACCCCTACTCGAACGGTTACAGTTTTCGCGATTCCGCTTTCATACAGAGTTTTGGGTGGTTACTTCAAAACTTTAAAGTAAGCAAGAGAATGAAGTATTAAGTAATTATGAATAATAATTACTTATACTTTACTTTAGGTTTGCAGAAATCTTCAGGTTTAAACTTTTATCCAGGAAATGTTGATGGAATGTTTTAAATCAGTGTAATTTCTTTAGCTGTTTTTGTTTACGAATAGAGAAGATCTGAATGGGGAAACTCTGAGGAAGTTTTTGAGACCCAACATTGTTTAGTCTTGAAACCGATGCTTAAAAAGCTTTGCCCGAGAATGAAATTCATTGAATTTACGAATAAGAAAACTTTAAGAAATGCAAGAATTTTGCTCTTTATCTTAATAACAATGCATTCTCATCAACGATGGGAGCATTTCTAAAGAAGATTTATTCACGAATATTCCGTAAACACGAAGCAGAGGTAACAGGAATAATAGCACTTATACAGATTATCAACACAAACAGACAACAAATCACTAGCAATAACAATAACAGCACTTTCAATAGCGCTCTTCTCACTAGCATTCCAGCTCACACTGCAAACGAATCTCCAAAGACGTTCGCACTCCAAAGGAGTTCCAGTCGATCAACACACTACTGCCCCTCTGTGATCTGAACACGGTCCTTTTATAGTCTCCCTGACAGGGCATGACGTCGCTTGGAAAAATCCGGATCTCGAACCCTTATAGAGATATCGAGAAAATAATCGCATTTTCGGGAATCTTCGATTTGTCGCCAAGTTGCCAAAATGGTTGCCAAGGTCAGGGATCTAGGGCTGGCCGCAGTCGGTCATTCCATACTAACCTCTGTAAAACTCTCTTCTGAACCATAAGACTAACATTGCCGGGAAGCGACATTCGATGTTCGTAACAATATCGTTTGGAATCATATGGAAAAATCCGGATCTCGGCCCCTTATAGAGATGTCGAAAAAATAATCGCATTTTCAGGAATCTTCGATTTGTCACCAAGTTGCCAAAATGGTCGCCAAGGAATTACAATAAAATATTTACAAATTTCACAGAATTTTTGAAGAGATTGTATAAAATACAGTTTCTTAAACACATCTATAGACATTCGTGCACGAGGGGAGAGAGCGTAGAATTAAATGTATAAATCCAGCTCTGATGGGACAGTTAGGGACCGTTCAAATATTAAGCAAGCATGTTTTTGGTAATTTTTGACTCCCCCTCCCCCCTTGTCAACAAAAATAAGCAAATCGCAAACCCCCCTCTTATAATTACGTAAGCAAACTGCAACCCCCCCCCCGTTCTTTTTTTTTACAAAACGTATAACAGTAATAATCTAATTTAAAAAAAATTAGGATTTAATTCAAATAAAAAAACTCTAACTCGGCTTAAAATGAAAAAAAAAATTAGGATTTGTGGTTTGAGAATATTCGTTATTTTATTTTATTTCTGCTTTCAATTAGATTGTTTTTTTTTTTTAGTAAATACTAAGAAGATGTATTGTTTAGAAACGGATTCGGAAACCCTTTGCGCATGAGCCGGGCGGACTTATTTTCATCAAAATAGGGGGAAAGTGAAGACTGGAAGTGTGATGTTTACATTTTACTGGGCGTGATCTAACAAAGAACTCCGGAAATGCGCTCATATGACTCATTGTCTGACACCCTTTTCCGGTGTAAAATCGTCCAAAAGTGGTAGTCTCGGAATCCTTTACTGAACAGTAACTTCAAACCTGAGTAAGAGTATATTTTTTTTATACACGAAATATTCAATGAGTTTCAAGTTTGTTGTAATATGTTTATTTGTGCTTGCTTGGAAACTGGTATTGTCACAATACAACTTATTGGTCCCTTTCATTCCACTCTCATCATTGGAAATAGTAGCAAGTTCTCAGAAATAAGCCTCATGCATCAAACATTATTATGAGCTGTCACCTCCAGCTATTATAAAGAAAAGATACTATTATCCATTGTGTTCAATGAACATTCATCCTATCTATCGTTTATGATTTTCTTGTGTGGTTAAAATGCTTGACCTCAGAACATCATTGAAAAAAAATTAAGTTTAATTTTCTTTTGCCCTATTTAATTTTTTTTTTCAAATTTAATTAAATTATTCCCCTCTCCCCCCTTGTCAGCAAAAATGAGCAAATCGTAAACCCCCTCCCCCCCTTAGGTGCTTACGTAATATTTGAACGGCCCCTTACTGGATAAGATACGTTATTCTAAAAAAAAAAAAATGCCAAGCTGTTTCATGGAAGAACGATCAAGTCCGTTAAAGTATGAAGTACACATACGTTTTATGGTTCAAGTAATTTCTAAAATAAGAACATGCACCCTGCTAAAGCATAAAATAACATCTTCAACATTAAGATAATTAGCTTTTATGAAGTACTATAATTACATTAAATATAATAATGATTCATATTTGAGTCATTCTCAAGAAAAGGTGCTTTTTACTGTCCCGGGTTGATAAAAATTAGAAAGTGAAACAAATGTCCTAATATTTTTGTTCATATGTATAATTTAATTTTGAAGAAAGCTATTCAATACGTTTCTACTAAAATAGTTTAACTATTTAACTCTCATTTTTCAATGAATATAAGACAAAAGTCCCCTCCGTGGACGTCTCTACAGCTGAAACACAAGATAATTTTTACTCATACTCAAATAATTAAAAAAAATTACCTTTTTTCTTCAGTATTAACTAATTTAAAGTCTCTAGTTAAGGTCTAACTTAATATTTATTTAAAATATATCATTTTTACTTAGGGGTTAATTTTTAAACTTTGTCCCTGAAAAATTAAGTTTTCCTCCATGGACAAAGAAAATTAAATTACTTTAAAAAATATCATAAATGGGTGTTCATGTCAAATCATCATGAAAGAGTTTATAAGAGAGGCAGACAATTCGTTCCTTAAGAGAAAATGTTCGTTCTATTGCGAATTTATTGAATATATTCAAATTTATTAGTTCCATTTAGAGCTTGGTAAAGTTCTCGGCGTTCACTCCGTGGACATCATAAATAAGTTAAGAAAAATCTAATTTATAATTAAAATACAAAATTTTGATAGGTTTAGTATCGAATTTAACAAAAATAAGTGTACCACTTTAGCCACATAAAAATCGAAGCACTTAAAAATTTAAAACTTAGTTTTTATCTCCTCAGCGGACACGGCATCTCCACAGAGAGGATGGCATTGTCAATGAAAGAGAACAAAATCTGAAAAATCATGATACAGTTAGATAAATTAAAATAATATCAATTAAAAGTTCTTTGGTAAATATTTTTTATGAAATTTAGTGATTTTCTTTTGTATTTTTTAAAAAATTAAAATTGAAATTATATTCTCGAAAATAATTAAGGTAAACAATTCATATAGAATATTTATAATATTAAAGTTTCACTAATGTATAAAAACATTTTAATAGCTAAATTTATTTTTAGAAAAAATGGGAATATCAAAAAATAAAAAGACAAAGCAGTAAGATGCTCAAATTCAGAAGAGAAGAAAGTAGAAAAAACTTAATACGAGACTTACTAGATTGTTTATTAATAAATAAATATATGATATTCCTTAATCTAGTATATAATTGATACTTTCCTGCAAAATGTTGACTTTTATTTATTCGAAATTGTTTGTAAATATTATTTAATTAATTCACAGTCAGTGCCATTATTTTAAAAGTGCTATTTACTTTAAAATGTTAAGTTTTCTTGCACTGGTTTTAATAACTAATTTTATTGTTTAATTATAAGAAATAAACCGCACAAAATCTGCCCAAGAATTAGTCAATTATGCTATCGTTTAAAATACAAAAGTTCCGTTGACTATCGTAGACAGGTCAAAAATTTTGAATCTCCCCTGAAAAAAAAACAGGGAAAAATAAAATAGAAAACTTGACCACTAATATAAAATTATTTAATGAGCTAAAATGGAAACATCCTTGCAATTTTTAAGATTTTTTACATACTTTTGTAAAATATTTTTTTCTTTTAGCTATTCGTACCTTTTTCATGAGAATGACCCATTTATGTTCAGTCAATGAAGTAATACATGCAATTATAGGTGATAAATAAAATTTCTTACATATGAAAGAAATATTAATATTAAGTTGACTTGAACGATAATTCTTAAAACTACTTGAATGAAAAAGACTTCAGAAAAAAAAAATTAACCTTTATGAAGAAAGCGCGTTGTTGTTGTTGACTAATCCCATTTGGTCAAGCCTGTATGATGTAGTCAAGTCCATGAGCCAATGATTTATGATAAAACTCCTGTTGGTCAAAGAAACCTTTGAGCATCTACGTATCATTTGAGATAGCTCTCCAGTATGGGGGAAAGCTGCCTTCCTGGAGGAATTTCAGGGGAAACAGGCCCACATTTGTGTTTCTTTTGGAGGAAAACTGGAAAAACCTTTAGCAACCACCCCGACCACAGCGAACAATTCCCTGCTAAAGGTCATATCAGTCTACCAGCTTTCGAATAATGATGGTTAAAGCATAGCCCGAATAGAATCCCAGCCATTCTCCCTTTGATTAAAATTCCTTAGCTTATCCCCCTAGGCTGTTGGTAGGCAATGAGCATGATAGAAACAAAACACTTCTTAACTTACCAGTAAAAGAAACGAGTTCTTATTTTACAATCTGCCATAAATTTATTTACAGAATAACTATTTTTTCTCCGCATATAATAGTCCCAGTTAATGTGTGGAAGTATTAATTTATAACACACTTTTCCATCCGTTACTTCATGCAACAGCCAGGTATATTATAAAAAAAATGAATTCCACACTCCAATGGTAACATAATATTGATACGACGAAAGTTGTTTCCCTGGCATGCTTATCTTGGGACAAGAAAGAGAATTTCACAGGGGTTTTACTAGGAGTCAAGCCAATGATCTCCGATCTTGGCGATAAAAGGAATATTCTAGAAAATTCAGGAATTGTGGTCCTACCTCTATTAGGAGATAGAAATATCAAGAACCTTCTAGAAATTACTATGTGACGTCACACAAGCTCTCAAACCAAGAATGAGTCTGTTGGAGTTTGGTCAGCAGTGAAGCGGGTGAACTGATAGACATATATCGCTACTGAAAGTACTGTTACGCAGATTCAATAATGATCTGCCATCTGCCTGTTTTGTAAATTTATACAAGCCCTGTTTTGTTACCTGTGCTACGTTTGTTTTCCTAGAATATTCGTGAAATAAAGAGCTTTATTTTTTTATCGTGCTTGTTGGACTGCATTCACGTACATCCACCGGGCGATTTTTGTAACAATCTCTCTACTAATAATAAAGGACAATGTGTGTGTGTGTGTGTGTGTTGGCGCTCTACAGGGCAGACCGCCTGACTTAGAGAGCTACGAAATTTGGCACAAGCATACTTTGAAGGGTGGTAATGTGCACCTCGGAGCCATTTTTTTGAAATTTTAATCAGAATTTTAATTAATTAAAAATTAAGTAAAATTTTGACGTCTTTCCTTAATAACTTTCAAAAATATTACAGTACAAGAATTATTTTTACACCATCTGATAGTGCAAAAAATTACCTTTTTAATGATATGAATTAAGTTGCTGTACATTTTTTTCTAATTTTAATGTTTTTATGCATAATTAAAAACAATACTTTTCATTGTTGCAACGCATTTCAAACCGTTTTCATTGTTTAAACAAATATTCAGTTGCGTGTTTCTCTTCAATCGTTGAAAGTTAAGAAAATATCTTTACTTTCTTCGTTTATTTGATCAATTTTTCTGTGGAATCTGTAAAGGAAGTCCTGAAAGTAGCAAGTATATAATGAAATAATCCAGTAAACGAAAGATTAACGTTGCTACGTTGTAATTTTTTTATCAGCGTGTTTTAAGCCAATTAGCATGCTGCTGAACGTAAAATGTGACGCGCCAATTTAATGTTTAAGTCAAATGCGTGCTTAACGTTAATATAGACAAGGAGCAGAACAAGTGTAAGGCTACGAAAAGAACGCGTATTAAAGGTCTATAGCAGTTTGAAGCTTAAAACTACTTTATTAAGGGAGCCATGAATATAAAATTATGCATAAGAGATTCAGTTGAAATCTTATTTCCGGTCGTCGAAGGCGGCTAGTATAAAATTAAATTAAGTGAAGTTTTATTGCAGTTACGTCTCATACGCACAAAAAAACTATGCTATTAAGGCGTCATAGGAGCATGATTATAAGCACTACAATCCATGGTGATAAAAGCGAAAGAGAAGAGAGAGAGAGCTAAATTACACAATTTTAAGCACAGATAGATTCTTCACAGTTAATTTCATGAAAGTGATGCTAAATATATAAAAAGATTCGAAAGGCAAATCGCTGATTTACGAAGTTCAGTACGACGATATAAGACTCTATAATATGTAACATTTATGCATAAAAAAGGGTTTCATTTGGTTGATCTGAAAGAATTCCAAAGTTAGTTGCATATTTTGCGAAAACAGGTTCACTTGGATGATAAATTTATACATCTTTGTCTTCAAAAATGAAAAACTGGATTTCTTTTTAAATCAGTATAATTTTATTTGCTTTTAAGAAACTGCAATTGTTATTGCAATATAAAAATGCAATTTATAAAAATTTCAATAAAATCCGATTGTATGAATTGTTAATTTGTGGTAAAGCGGCAGAGAAGATGGATTTTCATTATCAATTTTGCTTCGAAATTTCGTAAATAGTAATATATGTAATTTTTAAATTAATTCATTAATCTTGATTTGTTATTAGTTTTAATTTGTTTATTAAATGTACAGCCTTTTAATTTGCACGTTGTGTCACTTTTGTTACGAAACCCTAATCACACTCGTAGCATTGCATTAAAAAGTTTCTGAATTTCATTCCATGCCACTATCTCGAACCAGAACAAAGTTTCGCAGTTTTTTTTGTGAATAACATAATTTTCAAAGTATGAGATATCAAGGTTGAAACGTTTCTAGTAAAAAATCTTGGCCCAGTTTATCTACCAGTAATTGGACGGTAGTTACTAAAAGTTCACTAAAAATGAATTGCGAATCGATCTGCCGAGCAAGAACCAGTAATGCTTTGAAAGTTATGACTTTTTCTCACTATTCAAGAATTGTTTATTTATTTACATTGAGTCAATATTTGTGAGTGTTTGTGCGAGTCTATATCGTCTGTTTCATCTCTCTGTAAACAAATTTCGGTCTTCGTCCTCTTTAAACAATCATGCTTATGTTTAAGTTTGGTTTAAAGTAAATAATCTACTCTCGAAGCTCTCGTTACCATAATACAGACCATAAAACGAGTTTACATTAAAAAAATTGCATAAAAAATGAAAATATGAATTGTCTAAAGCAGTATGTCACTTTGAATGCGCACTAGTAACACACTGGATTTTTTACGAACTAAAAAGATATTTTATCTTCCTTGTGCCTTGAAAATGGTTTTTGGCTGGTTCTGTTTCGTTATATCGAAATCAGCAATTTTTATCAACTTACTGATTAAAGCTGTCTTTTTATCAGGATTTTGGCATGCTGTCCGAACTTTGAACAGTACAGTTCGCAGAGGGCTGGAGACGGGGTCAATCATGTGAGAGCAGCATGGACGTGGCGGCACTATCTGTAATTTTGCAATTTTTCGTCTGGAAATCTGCCTTACCACAGATACACAAGCACTACCTTTAACACCAAATTAAAGCTCAAGAAGAAAAATAATTAAACAATGAAATCATTTATGTAATCGAAAGACGAGCACCATTTTATTGATTTTGGAACCACTAATACAAATTTTATCTAATTTATTGCGCATAGGAAAACCAACTTCAATCCTCAGCACAACACACTATTTAGATTTCAAATTGATTTGTGGAAAATGCAAAATTAGCATTTGGTTCTGCTTGCAGAAGACATCTACAGTAGTCATTATAAACATCTACTGCAGTTATTGGAAATACCCCCGATTCTTTCATATTTTATACTCAAAGCTGATGCAATGGCTTAAAGGATAGCGCAATGGCAAAAACGATGACGCAGTTAAGCGTTCCCATTGAAAACTGATCAAAATTTTCTTCTTTTCAACGTTATTAATTGCCCAATTTAAATCTCTAATCAATGGAAAGTGTGTCTGCCTGTTCGTGTGCATGTGAACACAATAACTTAAATACCTTGATGAGTTTGACCAATGAAATTTGGTACATGGATTTATCACCTGAATTGTAGATGCGTTTCAAATTTTGTACCAAATCCAACATCAGGTTGATTGTCTGGCGGTCTATTCTTGTGTATGTGAATGCGATAACTTTAAACACAGCAAGCTAGTTGTAAGATTTTGGCATGTTTTCGTTACACCAAAACTGTGAATAAGTGTCAAATTTTGGCTTTAACTGGTCAACTGAAAAAGGTACTGTTCTAAAATGCACACTCCATTCTCCTCATTCTACGACGTAGCTGAAAGCAAAACGTGTCATGCTATGGAAGTATACCAGAAAGTCGAGAGAAGAAATTTCCAGCTGGTCAAGTATGTCACAGTATGAACGGTTCGGAACAAATACCGTAGATTGAAATCTCTCATCAGGTTCACTGTCAGTTGGGAATTCTATTCGGGAGTATACAATAGAGAACTCTAAAATGTAGCAAGTTACATGTATATTTAGTATTTTCTTTGCACCAAAATTGTGGATCAGTGTCAAATTTTGGATTTAACCAGCAAACGGGAAATATACTGGTCTAAAATTCTCTTCGCCATTCTCTTCCTTATACGACATAACTGAATGCTATGCTATGGAAGAACACCAGAAAGGTGGGAGAAGAACTTTCCCGCTGGTGAAGAATGTCACAATAAGAACAGTTCGAAGCGAATAACCTCGATTCAAATCCGTCATCAGATTGTCTGTCTGTCGGCAAGTCTATTCGTGTGTATGCGATAGAAATAAAATTCAACAATTTAGATGCAGGAAGGTAGTATGTTTTATTTGAATCAAAACTGTAGATCAGTGTCAAATTTTGGGCTTGCAGGGACAGATTCCTCATAGGGCCAACCTAGGCCATGACCTAAGGCGCGGCAATCGGAGGACGCAAATATACAAGAATTGCAATAAAAAATTTACAAATCTCAGTATTACTTTCAGTAGACCAGATAAAATACTGTTTTTAAAGCACAACCATACACATTAAATAAACTGGTAGCACATTTACGTTGCCTCTCTTTATAGTTGCGATATGTGAACGAAGGGAGAGGGCTCAGAATTAAGTAGAAGCGTAGAAATGTATAAATCCGTCCCTGTGGGTTTAACCAGCGAACGGAAAAGATGCTGTTCTAAAATTATCTCCTCCGTTCTCTTCGTTATACGACGTAGCTAAAAACAAAACGGGTTATACTATGGAAGTACACAAGAAAGGCGAGACAAGAACTTTCCAGCTAGTTAAGTATGTCACAGTAAGAACGGTTCGAAGTGAATACCCCAGATTCGAAAACATCGGTATTGCGCAGAGACAGCAAGCAAACACACACTCAAAAAGAAGGGACAAAAAGAAAAAGAAAAAAAGACAGGGAACCGTGGATTATTAACTGTGTTCCCGCAATCACACGTGCTCGCTTCCTTTCACGCCTATTTGTCCACGACTAATATTGTGTTAGAGGCGAGGGCGTCACACCCTGCGACCACCTGAGCGGCCCTGTCGCCTCCTTGGCAAGTGGGATGGGAAAGACCGGTGGGGGGTCCCGGCGACCGGAAGTCATCCCCAGGTCTCCTTAACGTAATTAACCTCTGTTTCATGGTTTTGTCTCTAAGTGACACCCTATTTGGCGCTGAAGACCGTCCGAATCATATGCATGCCACGCATGAAATTATGAATGGATTATCTTTGGGAAAGTTGCGGTGAAGTCTGATTTACAGGCAAGGTGCGGTGAGGTCCGTTGACACTGGAGCTGAGCTTTTCGAGGTTTTTCATCGGTGACCCATCTTCGGCCAAAAATGTTTTCAGCGATCTCATTTTAGACCAAAATGTTTTTCGCGACCTTCAGTTTGAATAGCGTAGGGATATAAACAAAATGATAAGTTGGTTAGTGATAAATGAGACACAATTCCATGCAGTTGTTCTGTATGCTGATAATCCTACAATCTTTTTACTTTTTTCAATGGAAAAAATATGTATAGCAACTATTTATTTATTAAAGGAAAATGCACGTTGCAGATGAAATTCCAGTTACACAGTGCATGACACAAAAAGAACGCGAAACAAACAACAAATAAAAGCTGTAAACACTAAATCTTAAAAACATTAAAAACGTTATAGAATTTAAAAGTTGTATAAGTGAAACTTAAAAACATTAAAAACGTTATAGAATTTAAAAGTTGTATAAGTGAAACTTAAAAACATTGCAAAACACATTGAGAATTTAAAAGTTGTATAAGTGACACTTAAAAACATTACAAAACACATTAAGAATTTAAAAGTTGTAAACACTGAACTTAAAAAGGTTAAAAAAAGTCATAAGGAATTTAAAAGTTGAATATGCTCAGTCTTAAAAACATTAAAAAACACATTAAGAACGCGCGTACATTATGCATACATTTGTAAATGTGTGTGTATTTTTATTTGTGAGCAATGAACTCAAACATGGCTCATTATTTCGCATAGCACAGAACAGAATATTTTTTCCAACTTTTTCTGATTATTGCTTGCATCTTATAATTTTCTTAAGCTATGCTAAAGACAGATTGCAGAAGGAATTAAGTTACAACTGATTCTGTTTTTTCCCATATCTTAAGAGATTTGGAATTCTATCAAAACTACCTTCATAATTATTAGTAATTAGTGTGGCAAAATCCGATAGGGACAACTACTTCCAACTATATTTGTTATGGCGAATAATATTTTAAGAATCTCTACTCTAAATTTAAATTTTCTGTTTTAATCTATAAGTATAGACGGGATTCATTGGAAGATTTCGAAATAACGCATTTTTACATATTTTAAAAAACGCATTTTAATAACATAATAATAAATTTTAATTAACAATTTTAGGTTCATAATTTGAATCATAAAAATGGCAAGCCGGTTCTCGACTCGATGTTTCTAGAATCTTGAAATTGTAAGGTGGTAAGTTTTATAGAAAATCTTTTTTTTTTTTATGAAAACTCCTTTCCACGGTTACGATTTCGGTGATATTTTTAGTTTGGAATTTTAAAACACAATAAAATTTTGAAATTCTAACAGTATCACAAAAGTTGTATAAATTCTGAAAAGAATTATGTCAAATACTTAGATATACGATTTCAAATAAGCCTGGTTTAATGTACTTCTTAAAACCATGGCCAATTTCTACATATCTTGTTAAATATAAAGTGTAGATTATGATATAGACAATCATAGACTTTTTTTTATTTGATTAAGTAACTATAATGCAGTGGCGACTCGTCTTATGTAATCCTGAGGGTGCTGTAACTTTTAAACGATCCTTCACTGTGCAGATGCATATTTGTACCTCTTAGTTAGTTAGTTTGTTTGTTGTCTTTCTTACATTAACTTTGAAATTTTATATTTAATCAATAAACTTAAAACATTTTTTCTCTTCTAATAGGTAAGTATTTTAAAAAATTTATTTTAATAAAAAATTAAAACTCAAAATTTGTTTTCCATTTCCTTTTTCTGTATTCCTTACTACATTTATAAAGATTCACATAGCTGCAACTGAACAATAAAATGACAATATAAAATAATTTTCGTATCAATTAGCAAGAAAAATGTTATTGTATAACTTAATATGAAAATAAGAATAAGCGAATATTATTTATTAGTATCATTAAAAATGACTTAAAAATAAGACACATTCTTCTTGTTTTCTTTCCAGCGAAAAGATTAATGATGCTTGTGCTTGTATGACGATTAAAAAAAAGTTAACCCTTTGAAATCAAAAATAGCTACATATAACCTATCCCGATTCATACTGCGTGGGTCAGAAAATATTTTATTATTATTATTTTTTAATGTTCAAAAGTAGACTTCAAGTTCTGATGTAGTATGCAGTAACTAGAATTGCCAAGATCAAGAGAAAAAAAAAATTTATTCTATTACATCTATCTAATGATGGACTGTGATATTTTAAAATGGGAATACACTTTTCAATATGCTTTCAGAAATTCTGTTCCTTGAAGCAAACCGTATTTTATTTGAAATCGATGCTTCTTAAACTATGAATCGTGATTCTAAATAAGATCGTACAGAATATTGGGAGTAGCGAAAATTTTGAAAACATTTGTATCATCACTGAAAATTTCTCTTCGGCATTTATAACTAAAAACCATTGAAAAAATCCTTTGGATTGCAAGAAATTTCATTCAAATTTAATTAATATAAAAATATTTCAATTAAACTTCTATTTATAATTAATTATTCTTCAATTCCTTTCTTATTTTCCAAGTTTTGGCTGGAGAAAAAAATTTCTGCGGTGGAAAAACATTTGAAACAGCATTTTCAGCTTATTTGGTGCTGTAGATCGCACAGTTCCCCTTCAGCTTAAAAAATGTGGTAGGAGAAGGAAGGGGAAATAGGGATGGCGGTTATTGCAAAAACAACCGGTTTTCAGTTAACCGGTTTTTTACACCTCCGGTTTTAACTTGGCGGTTAAAACCGCTCAAAATAACCAATTTTTGAAATAACCGGTTTTCGTTTTTTTAAAAAAAAGAAACAACGTCTGTAGACAAAAATTTTTATTAATAATAATATACAATAAGTAAGTATTAATATAATAAATAATTAATGTAATAAGTAATGATTTTAAATAAGTGATTAATACAATATGTAATAATAATAAATGAGTAATTATTTCAATAAGTAAGTATTACAGACAAATTTTTTTATTAACATTGTTTTCACGAGAAATTAAATCATCGGCCAATATTTATCATCTAATTTTCTCATAGCGACTCTTTCAGCAATGTGTTGATCCGTGAGTCGACACTTCTCATCGAAAACAACATCATTCAAAGTAGATACTAATCTTTTGGAAGTCACAGACCTTCCGACTGAAGATTAATATTTTTTGGCTACAAAAAACAGACGCCGTTGGCAGACAAATTTTTTTATTAGTATTGTTTTTGCAGGAAATCAATCCATTGGCCAATATTTATCTGTTCATAAAGACTCTTTCAGTAATCCGCCAACCAACAGGAAGCTGTCATCGGTGATTGATCAAAAATGATAAAATGCAAAGCTTTATAACTTGGTATATTTTAGTCTAGTCGAACCTAAAATCGAGCCTATTTTCCGACCCGGTTTTTTTATCCGGTTATTGGATTTTAAAAAAAATGACCGGTTAAAACCGGGACAAAAGTAACCGAAAACAGCCACTTAACCGAAACCAAAAAAAAACTGGTTTTCGGTTTAAATCGGTAGGGGAACCCATCCCTAAGGGGAAGGCTTCCGCTCTTTAACTACGTGTGCTCGCAGGCGGAATTCGGAGCTGTAACACTCGACAGTTCTAGTTACTTGTAGTTACTTTTTCCTATGCACAGAATCTTCGGGTAGTGAAAAAATAAGGTAGGGAACTTAGTTTTCTGCCTCAGTTTTTACTCGTGGTTTATTTGAAGATCGAAATCGTTTAATGCAAAATTTGGTTAGATTGTTGATAGATTTAATCATTAAATGAGAAATAATATAAATTGATTAAATTTACACAATGGAAAAAAGTTGGGGGTGGGGCCTGTCCATAAATGATGTCACACTTTTTTTTCAATATTTTTGACCCCTCCCCCCCCTTTGTCGCAAAGTATCACACTTCACCACACCCCCTCCCTCCCGCTTGTCACATGTCACACTATATCACATAAACATAAACTTGCAGTTCAGAAACAAAGCACTACGTTATAGATCATACTTCAAATTTTATTTCTAAACTTTAACTATGGGTTTTAATGACATTTGTGAGCGTAACAATAATAATGATTATATGTGTACTTATTTTGTATGAAATAAGATTAAGGTTTACAATAAAAAACCTAATTAATATACAATAGTAATAAAATATTAATATAAAAGAGCAATTGTAAACAGTAGCATTTTGGAATTTGATATATTTTGCTTTAAATCTTATCCTTACTTTATGAACACAAAATACTCTTAAACAGATTGAATTTAAAAAAAAAAAAACCGCCTCAATAGGGTCAATCTGTTTGTGCCACTACCAGTTCTACCACTCACCCAGGTAGGACCACGTATCTTTTGTTGGGCATTTCAAGGGTATGACAGGGGGAAGTTTGCTTCTAATGATGAAGAATTTCTGCTGCTACCATATTTTCAGAACCTGCCCTGAAGGCCTTTTTCAAAAAGAAAGGAATATAAGTGAAAAAATGACATGAAAGTTGTTTTAGCCCCGATTAAAAAATACCCTCAAATACTGGTAATTTCAAAATAAATTCAAAATTTAATCTGCTGATTTTAAATGTTTTTATTTTAACCAAAATGTGTGATGTCACACTTCTTGTTACCCCTTTCCCCCTCCAAGCGTGACATCATTTGTGGACGGCCTCGTGCTACAGTACTGCAGTTCCTATGCACGAGCCGCCCCTGAAGTAACTTTAATGTGAAACGACAAATATCAAATCTATTACAGGATAACAATGAAATGAATCCATTCTCTTGTAAAGCTACTTCGGAAATTTTAACAGGCTTCTTCATTTCTCCAATATTTTAATTGAATACAAAGTATATTTCCGCAGATAAGATTCTGAAGTCCCGGTAGAAACTAGGAAACTCATTTTATCTTTTTATTTCAGCACCTGGAGACTCCAGTAAGGCGGGGAACTGCAGAGATTAGTAATCAACGAATAGAAAGCCAGAAATCAACGAATAGATAACTCAAGATAAAGGATTCTGACCGTTTCACTCTGACCTTACCTTGTCTTCTTCCAGATTGTAAGCTCAGTGTTGATTGGAATAAAAATTCGACCAATAACAAGATCCGTGTGCAGTTCTAATGTATATAATATGTGGAATAAATTAGTTAACCTTCCTATCACGAGATGGATTTCTTAGCATATGATTATAATGATGGAAATGTGGTAAGTTGCGAACAATCAAATCCTCTCCTGAATGTTATCATTAAGCGAACTATACAACTGATGCAGTTCATAGATATATCGATATAAGGAAAATCAATATCAGGGCTGTTTTGGATTTCCTTCAGCTTTTCGTATAACACTAGTTAGTTTGATCGAAACACGCGCATCAAAGCAAGTGAAGAATAAAAATAAGCAACAACCAAATACTTATCAAAATTTCTTTTTTAAATAAATTTTTAAAACACTTTTTAAAAAAATCACCAAATGTGTAAGCATTCGCTACGCTCCGGGTAATCATGGGTTATGGTAAGATACATTCTGACCTGCACGAGAAATGGCTGTTCCCTTTAAATAAATTTTGGAGTAAAAAATATTTTCAAAATCTTTTTACTTTGTGACCCTGGAAGGAGATAAGTTGTTTAATTATAAAATTAAATATTCTTTGTGATATGAAAACATTTTATCTATTAAGACATATAACTTTTCTTGTAATTTTTATAGTATAATCCGTACGAAAAGATTATATTTTCACCATATACGAATCATAAAATGCTATACAATTTTAAAGTCCTGATGTATTTTATTTTTATAGATGCGATAAATTATTTTTAAGCTAAAAGCAGTGTTTTAATTTGTCATTTCTGACTCGGACAGTGTTTTTAATCCTTTATGTCAAATAAAATGATTCACTGCATCCGAAATGTAATTATGTTCACAAAAAGAATCTGTACTCGTTTTGACCTCTTACGAGTGCAGTATCCTGTACCGTCTAATTAAATGACGCCTTTCTGTTTTGGGAATGTGTTGTTGTATTGATTCAACCAAAAGCCCATAGAACACTTAACATGTTAATGATGGATTACCGGCCATTTTTGTATGGAATGATTACGACTGTGAATAATTTAATTTTAGATTATAAGTGTAAAAATGCCATAATTTGATGCACGAACTGAGCTCGGGCATCACTGTTAACGGGTTAAAGCACTAAAGCTTTTACCGCACTGTCAAATAATGCGCTGTCACAGTTTACGAGTTTTCTCTCTTGCACGGTTTAAGTAAAGGGCGAGTTCATTCTATCCATCTTTGTAAACCAGGATAATGGTTTTTTACTGCATCCACACAGAAAGATATCATCTTAAAAAACACATCAAATAAGTTTAACAGATATTGGTTTAAACCTTTACTCTTTAATAAAAATGCAACTTTTAAAATTCGGGAGAGTTCAAGTTTTCCCTCTTGCACGGTTTAAGTAATAAGCGAGTTCATTCTATCCGTCTTCGTAAACCAGGACAAAGGTTTTTTTACTACATCCCCACAGAAAGATATCATCTTAAAAAACCATCAAATAATTTTAAAAGAGAGTGGTTTAAATCTTTTCTCTTGAATAAAAATACAACTTTTAAAATTCGGGAGATACTTCATATAAGTGATAACATATGCAATAGAATTTCCCAAGTGTATCATGGGCATACATGATTTTTTTTTCTTTTTCCTCTTCTAAATTACGTTACAGAATTCGGTGTTTTTTTAATCCTAAATCGTGTTATAGAAATTGTTAATATAATAGTAATAATAATAGTTGTTATAGTTAATTATAATAGTTGTTGTTTCTTTTCTTTTTCAAAATTGAGGGTTTTTTTAAGATTTTTTTCCTTTCTCTCTTTTCTAAATTGTATCTCAAACTTCGTTTTTTCCCCCAACATTTTATATACTATTTATTAGATTTTATTATTTTTTCATTTTTTTTGTTTATTTTATGTATGTTTCTTTATTTATTACGTTTATTTGTATTTATTTATTATTTATATTTGCAATTACTTATTATGTATGCAGTTTGTATTTTATTATATTCATATTCACAAATGTATTTTGTATTATTTTACTTATATTGTTTTGTATTGTATTACCTAATTTTTTGTATTATATTGTATACTTCTATTCTATTGTATTGCATTACTTTAATATTTGTATTAGAATTTTTCTTCCCGCCGACTCATGACATGCTTTACACCCTTTGGATAAGCAGAGTCGGTGTGGGCAATAAAAAAAAACCAGGACAAAGAATAAAAAAAACAAGAAACTTGGCCACTTGAGTGCAAATAATCTCAGGAACGAAAGAAGAGTTAAGAATGCAGAAACGCATACTATGGCATAGGGACAGTAAATAAATCTTGAGAAAATTTAGCAAATATTTTAGAATTAGTTTTACCTTATCCGCATGTTTCAAGATGATATACACAATTATACTTTTCTTTGTTTTAAACACTCGTAAGACGACACATAATGGAAATTCAATAATACCATCTACCGAGGATATCAGGGCCGTCTTATCCATTGGGTTAATTGGACTGTAGCCCAGGGGTGCCATTGAGTCAAGGGCGCCTAAAAATTTATTATACCAATTTTATTTTAAACTAGCTGTTACCCGCGACTTCGTGCGCGAAGAATTTGAATTGTTACTTTTTTTTAAATTCACGAATGTAAATGTTTCGTTATATGTAGAAAGGGGAAATTAAAAGTTCTGATGGTTGATAATACATAATTGGACGACTAACAGGTGTGTACTGTATATGTATCTGCTGTTACAGTTAGGTAAATTGTTTATATATGATAACACACTTTTGTATACGACGTTTTTTGTTTCACGTTTTTTGCACCGATGTATAGGTTTAGTGCTGGACACACGCGAACATGCCACATATAGTTACCAACGGAAAAAATATGATTTTTTCAAATGTACGCCTGCCCCTTTGAGTGTCTGACCCTGAGCCCGGAAAACGCTAATTTTAAAGGGAATTGTTACCTTTTGAACTGGGATGGCAAATCCTTCGGTATTATCGGAATGCGTAGAATTTAGCACTCTCACCTCTCGCTATGCCAGTCATATCAGTAGCTAGCACGACTTTTGGTCCTAAGTGTGTAATTTGAAACCGTGTGCCATTGCGCAGTCTCGGTACATCAAGTTTGCGTATGAATAGTTCTGGCACACCGAATTTTAATCTCAGCTTGTCGGAAGGTGTGCCTGACAATTCTATGTGGTTGAAGAACTTTACAGAATATGATTTTACTTGTTATTGTCCATTACCGTATCTACAGATAGATATTCTATAATACATCCCTTCATTTGTGAAGTATTTTTTTTTTCATTTATCTGACCTAAACTTTCATTAGTCAGTGCCAAAATTACCCAATCAACAAACAATCTCTATTCCTCTTATTAGCTTGTAGGGAAGGATAAACCTTGCTTATCAGTTCCTCTGTACTGTGAACAATTTTGAAAAAGTACCAATTTAATACACTGTTTGAATCTCTAGCAAACGCCAAATCTATTTGGCAACTGTATCAAGCGTCAAGTTCGAATCAGTTTTTTCTTTAGTAAACAAAACGTTGAATTCCGTGTTCATTGGGTTTATGCAATCCTTTCTTTTTAAATCGGTTGAAAAAAACTCTTAAAGCATTAAAATGCGAAATGGAAGTAATGTAATTAGCTAAATCGTTTGGTTTAGAATTTAACCGCCAGTGATTATCCAAATCGTTTGGTTACAAATTTAACAGCCAAACAAATCTTGGATGTCGATAAAAAGAGCGATAAAGAATTATTTTGGCAACCTTTCCACTAAATTAGGCTCTTTTTTTAAGTAAACATTGAACGATATTTTCCTTTAGTTATAATTAACTTTAGTTTTTTAAATTTTAATCCAAAAACTCTTGAAGCTATATCATATCTATCATTAGTTTTCTGTCCCGGCGTCTATTTTTCAGTTATTATTCCACAAATTAATTATTTATTTATGTTCTCAGCAAGATCACGTGATGCTTGACTTTAAAAATAAGTCATTTGAAATGCTTACGCTTTTCTGAAGGATCACGTGACATTTCATTTTGTTTACGCATTCCTTAAGGATCACGTGACAGTTGATTGAAAAATAAAGTAGTAATCTTCATCGCAAATCGCTTGTTAATTATTTAATTGTTATCTGTAATCAAAAATAATTAATTTAGCATGATGTCACCTGCCCTATATCCGTTCCTGGGTTTCAAGCTACAACTCTGCCAATTTTCATCCAAATCGGTTTGGTAGTTTTGCCGTGAATGTGTAACAAACAGACAGACACATTTTCGCATTTATTACATTACTAGCTGTTACCCGCGACTTCGTGCGCGAAGAATTTGAATTATTCTTTTTTTTTAATTCACGAATGTAAATGTTTTGTTGCATTTTGAAAGGGGAAAGTAAAAATTCTGACTGTTGATAATACTTAATTGGACGGCTGACAGGAGTGTACTGTACATGTATGCTGATATAGTTATGTAAATTGTTTATCTATGCTAATATACTTTTGTATACCGCGCTATTTGCACGGATGTAGAGGTTGTGTGGGCTGGACACACGTGAACACGCCACATATAGTTGCCCATGCGAAAAATATAGTTTTTCCAAATGTACGCCTGCCACTTTCAGTGTATGGCCCTGAGCCTGGCAAATGCTATTTTTAAAGGGATTTGTTACCTTTTCAACTGAGATGATAAACCCTTCGGTATTGTCAGAAGGAGTGAAATTAAAACACTCGCTCTTCTTCCTATATCAGTCATAACTGTAGCTTTCATGACGTTTGGACTTAGGTGTGTAATTTGTAACCGTGTGCCATTGCGCAGTCTCGGTATATCGAGGTTACGTATTAGTAGTACTGGCACACCGACATTCAATCTCGGCTTGCCCCTGACAATTCTAAGACGTTGAAGAGCTCTACAGGATATGATGTTCTTTGTTAATGCCCATTACCGTATCTACAGATGGATATTCTGTAATACCTCACTGTGAAAATTAAACAAAACATCGAGAGAATAATTCACTAACGCCATTGGATCACTGTGTAACCTTATTAAAAGCTGTAAATGCTACGACAACAGGAAACCGGAAGTGTAAAGCCTCCTTTGTTATTTATGGTCAAAGAAAGCAATATTTTCTTATACTAACTTTAACACTGGCAGGCGAAGGGGTGGCGAAAAATGGTTTGAAAAATCCCATTTCGAAAAGGTACCAATTTCCAAAATTTTAAGGCGCTACTCAGTAAACAGGTGAATTTTTGTCTTTGGAACGGGTGAATTCTTCTTTCCAAATTCCCATTTCGAAAAGGTACCAATTTCCAAAATTTTAAGGCGCTAATCAGTGAACAGGCGAATTTTTGTCTTTGCTCCTCAATTACTTTATTAGTTAGGTGTTTTGGTTGGATAGTAGACGCTCAAATTCCTACCGTTCAGAGGGACGTCAAGTACCCAGGACGCTCAAATTTGTTAAGACGGCCCTGAAGGATGGTAAGAATAGAGTAGATTTTTGCGTTGGGGGAGAAGGGATCAACAAGAAAATATCTTTTCTTCCCCGTGTTCCGCCATGGGGAGGGGGACGAGGGACACGGCTCAAGTGCTGTCGATTATCTTCCTTTACCCCCTTTTTTGTCACGATCCGTTTTCCTGCGATAGGGCGAGAAACAAGAATTGGAAGCTTGCATTATTCAGCCTTCAACCACAGACTTAATCAATGCTTGTCTCGGTGTCAAAAGTGTTTCTCAGACAGCTTTGATGCAATCTTAAGGATCGTTCTCACCTGTTAAACTCACCTGTCACAAATCTACTTACTTCCAGTCTATCACTTTAACACGATGTTGAACGGTAAGATTTCACGCATGATTTAGCTTCCCGATTCAATGGGCATTCCGAATTTGACGGAATGTTTCGTTTTGTCTACGGCGACGTTTCTAAAATTTTTTCCACTTCAATCGTTTTCCTGTCGGAAAAAATTTTCGGGCTCCATTTTTATCGAGTAAATTTTATCGTTGCCCCAGAATCGGAAAATGTGTCACAAAAAGAAGCCTTCATTCATGATATATACATATATAAAAAATTTTTATCTAAAGTAGTTATTCGGCAAAACTGAACGAAATTGTTTCAATCGAGGCGATTTTCTTAGTTATTAAAATATTGAAGAATCTCAAGGAAGTATAAGTTGTGAAAATATCTACAATCCCTTTGTTGTTCTGGGCGACCCAAAATGCTGCGGTAGCGACCCATAGCTCGAGAATCACTGATCTGTATTATGATTTTTTTTGGACTAAATGGTAACACTTAAATAATGTTAAAACAATAATGGGAAATTACTTGAGGAAAGCGAAGGGGAGGTAGGGGGTTTACCTTCAAACGCAAAACTAAAAAAATAGCGAAGGAAAAAAGATAATATTTTAAAAAATTATTTTATGAAAATAAATCCTCTGTCGTAAGGAAAAGGAGGGTAAGTGCACGCACGTGAAATTGCTTGACGAAAGCGAAGGGGAGGTAGGGGTTTACATTCAAGGACAGAGATGAAAAAAAAA
>BGPR01000610.1:291811-399358 GCA_013235015.1 Araneus ventricosus | reverse complement strand
TCAATAAGAATCCCTCACGTGCGTGCACTACCTCCGTTTCTACTACAGAGGATTTATTTTCAAATAATTTTAAAATATTATTTTGTTATTTTTTTTTCTATCTCTGTCCTTGAATGAAACCTACCTCCTGCTTTCTGTCAAAAGCATTCATACTTTCCCTCCTTTTCCCTATGACAGAGGCTTTTATTTTCATAAAATAATTTTTTTAAATATTATATTTTTTCCCTCTATTTTTTTTCATCTTGTCCTTGAAGGTAAACCCCTACCTCCCCTTCGCTTTCTGCTAACTTACGTGCGTGCACTTACCCTCCTTTTCCCACGACCATAGGTTATTTTCATAAAATAATTTTTTAAATATTATCTTTTTTTCCTTCTATTTTTTTTCATCTTGTCCTTGAAGGTAACCCCTACCTCCTTGCTTTCGTCAAAACTTCCGTGCGTGCATCTTCCCCCTTTACGAGAGGATTTATTTTCATAAAATAATTTTTAAAATATTATCTTTTTCCCTCTATTTTTTTTTCATCTTTCCTTGAATAGCACCTCCTCCCTTCGCTTTCGTCAACAACTTCAGTGCGTGTGCACCCTTCCCTCGTTTCCTACAGAGGTTTATTTTCATAAAATAATTTTTTTAAATGTATCTTTTTCCTTTTATTTTTTGTCATCTTTGTCCTTGAAGAACACCCTACCTCCTCTTGCTTTCACAGCACTTCTACGTGCAGTGCACTCTCCTTTCCCTACAGATGATTTATTTTCATAAAATATTATTTTTTTTATTATCTTTTTTTTATTTTTTTTTTCATCTTATCCTTGAGTAGATACCTCCCTCTTCGTTCTCGTCAAAACTTACGTGCGTGCACTCCTTTCCTACACAGAGATTTATTCTTCATAAATAATTTTTTTAAATATTATCTTTTTCCTTCTATTTTTTTTCATCTTTGTCCTTGAAGGTAAACCCCTACTCCCCTTCTGCTTTACGTAACTTCACGTGCGTGCACTTAATCTCTTTCCCTACTACAAGGTATTGTTAAAATAATTTTTTATATCTTTTTTTCCTTCTGTTATTTACTTGCAGTTCAGAAACAAAGCACTACGTTATAGATCATATTTCAAATTTTATTTTTAAACTTTAACTATGTGTTTTAATGACATTTGTGAGCGTAACAATAATAATGATCATATGTGTACTTATTTTGTATGAAATAAGATTAAGGTTTACAACGAAAAACCTAATTAATATACAATAGTAATAAAATATTAATATAAAAGAGCAATTGTAAACAATAGTATTTTGAAATTTGAAGTGGAATTTGACATATTTTGCTTTAAATCTTATCTTTACTTTATGAGCACAAAATACTCTTAAACAGATTTAATTTTTTAAAAAAAGCGCCTCACTGATCAACCTGTTTGTGCCACTACTGCCTTCTACCACTCACCCAGGTGGGGCGACGTATCTTTTGTTAGACATTTCAAGGATGTGACAGGGGGAGGTTTGCAGGGAATGGTGAAGAATTTCTGCTGCTACCATATTCTCAGAACCTACCCTGAATGCCTCTTTGAGAAAGGAAGGAATATAAGTGAAGAAAAAAAATCACATGAAAGTTGTTTTAGCCCCGATTAAAAAATGCCCTCAAATTCTGGTAATTTCAAAATAACTTCAAAATTTAATCTGCTGATATTAAATGTTTTTATTTTAACCAAAATGTGTGATGTCACACTTCTTGTTACCCCCTCCCCTTCCCTTGTCACAAACTGTCACAACTTCACGAACACCCCTCCAAGCATGGCATTATTTGTGGACGACCCCTAATGACAAACACTTGTGTTCTTAACGAAAAATTAGATAGAAAAGTAAGAAACGTTAATTTTGCGTTGTAAATAGAAAATGAAGTGCAGTAAACCAATGGTAATTCTTCGTATTTTAACACAGTAACAACTCCAGTAAAAAGTCACAGTGGCGATTCTCTGCAGTGTTGCCATTAAGGTAAAATTGCCCTGCGTATTCTTAGCCGCCCACGTACTTTTACCCACCGTTCCCTTATGCGTTGAAGCAGAACGCCGCCAATGCCTGTTGCCATTTATGCGTTGAAATAGAAAACGAGAAATAAAATTACGAATGAAATATAAAATTACGAATTAAATATAAAATTACGAAGAAGCAATTAAATAACGAAAAGTTATAAGACATTTAGGTACGCTTTAACGCAGAGTTCCTTAAGCATTTTCCACTAGCAAACTCCATTTCAGAGAGTGCGAGAAAAAAAGTTTTAATCCCAACGCCATTTCAATTTGCAAAACTTTTGTTGTCACCCAGAGAGTAGAAATTAAAAAAAAAACAGTTTATAAAGTTTTTAAGCAAATTTTAATTAAATCTTTTAATTATGAGTTTCCTTACTACTTTTCCTGCTTAGTTTAATTTAGTTTATTAACCCTTTATTTCCCGACTGTACTTAAAAGTACCACTTTAATCACGCTCATATCTTCGTAATTTGAGCTTTTTTCCTGATAGAATTTCCATGAACACGAGGAATGTAGTTCTGACAGCTAGCAGTAGATGGCAGATGAAGACAAAACTAATTTTTTAAATTATTAATTAAATTATTTTATTTAATTAAAAAAAGTTTTTTCATCTTTCCTGGGGTTATTCTGCATTAAAACGTATCTAATGATACCAAAATAAAAGTGAAAACTTTCTGGCAAGTTAATTCGGTAAATGAAAGGTTAATGTCTCTTTTTGAAACCGGGTTTTTTTTTTAGATGAACATCGAAGTTTTGAAGGATGGTAATATGACGAAAGAGACAGACCTGGCGTCCCACTTTCCAAATTCAGGACGTTTGCCCCTCGATGGCAGATTTATCAAGCACCAGCCCACATACAGGGAGGATCTTCAGTGGAATCCATTCTCGAATTTGTAGTCCTCTAATCCCGAAGCCAAGGTCTTAATGCTAAACCACTGCGGTCCTCGGCTTTAGCTTACAAATTTTGAAGAATGTGAAAGAAATCTGCCATGTAGGAGTTTTCATGGCAACAACATTTTTCTGCGCGAACATTTGAGTTTAACACTTTAAGAAGTCCTGGACTTGTAAATTTCTTCTTCTCATGCAAAATGAAAAAAAGATTCCTTTTTATCATTTAAAAAGACAGTGGTGCAAATTTAAAATAATCTCAAATGAATCTGTCAGGAAACTCAACATTCTACTCATAAAAAAATTTAAGTTAAGAAAAGAGAGAGAGAAAGCCCTAGATGTGATAGAGGGTTCAGCTAAATTTAAAATCGATTCGAAGTAGGAAATAACCGACGTGAAGCACGTCGCTCGTGTTTGAAGTTCCAATTCATTCCAATTCCCTGTGCAAACTCATATTCCTTTCGAATTCTAATCGAAAACTTTAAAATCCATCCATAAAACAAACACAAAGGGACACATCTCCGAATGATGAAACACGAAGCACAACTGCCGAAATTCAATAACGTCGCGAGAAGGAGATCTACAACTCAACGCTCACATTTATGTAGCAGAAAGTTTCTGGAGGCCATGTTATTCGGCAGCGAGCGTGATAAGAAAAAATTGGGCGTCAATCGAAGACAATGAGGAATATACACACCCCGGAGGGGTCGACAGAACCCCCAACAAATCAGAGCCCTCTCTGCTTTTTCGAGGTAACTGGGGTGAAGGAAATCCCCCCAATTGTATTACACCCTGATGGCAATTCGATTATAACCTCAGTAGTATTCTGTTCTGTTGTCTAACTACACGGAGCTAATAAATTAGAAGAAAGTTTATGAGCTTAGGACCGGGGAGGGAAGGAAGGACGGAACAAAAAGGTGAATTAATAAATTAGTGGAAATAGATTCTGCAAAGACGAAAAAATGCGCCTGAATAATCATATCGAGGTAACTGGATTGATTCCGTTAGTCAATATAAATAAAAATATCGTTCTCGTCGCCCCGTGTTTATTTGGTTCTGGTAATCATAATCCCAATAGATTTTCTTTAAAAATTTTCCAGATGTTAATAGTAAATCTCCAATTGTAAATCTTTTTTTAAAATCGTTATTTAGATGCAGCACTTGCAAATACGTCCAAATACTTTTGAAACGAAGAGAATATTTGTTAATATATATAATGGTATGCTATGTAACGCCATGATAATAAGAGGCAAACACACTAGATTGTGGAAATAGCGGGACTGAAAGTAGGCCAATTTTTAACCCGCTTAAATAGCAAGTTTTGCCACTGTGGGGTGAAGAATTCAATTATGGCTGGTAAAAAATACTACAGTCGACGCTCGTTATAACGACCACACATTATAAAGACCATTCCATTAGAACGAGCAGTGATAAAATCTCCAACTGTGTTTCCCTATGCACTCTATGTTATTTTACTTCCGGTATAACGACCGTCCAGTGTCGTCTAATCCCAATACAACGTCCAAATTCAGCGGACACTCATCCCGGTATTTTTCCAAAGTTCTTTTTTTTTCTACTTTAAAATATATTTTAGAAATATATTTTTAATTGATAAAATTTTATTTTTAATACCAATGATAAAAAATAATTTGAGTATTTAGTTGTAATCTCTTTTTTTCTCTATTTTTACGGAACTGCTGAGCGTGCATGCGTACATTTTTTAATTATATCCACTATAGCGACCACTAGTTATAAAGACCTTTTGCTGTGGGACGCAGAGGGTAGTTATAACGAGCGTCGACTGTATATTGTAAAAAATAGTGATTTCTCAGGGAGAAAAACGAACAAAACGTTTTCCTTCAAAAAATAAAAAACACAGCTTCTTAAGAATTAGAATAAAGCTTTAAGAAACGTACTTTTTTTGACAGATATAATTTATGGATTCATCATTTAATTAAGAGACGATACTCACATGACAAATGTCAAATACGTTGCTCCAATTTGATTTTGCAATCCACTGTGAAAAAGAGCGGATGGAGTTACAAGCTCAGAGTATGGCCTGCAGCTTGATGTTAGGTAGCAATAGCAGTTACGTTTGTCATGTGACTGTGACGTCAAGTGAATTGAATTCATTGACCACAACTACTCTACTGATTCTATCACAGATCCGCCTTCTATGTGGGTCTGGTGTACTGCTACTGTAAATCTGCTATAGAGGGTTGGTGTGGCATGGATATTAGGAGAAAAGGGTACCGGCTTCAGTGTCGTTCTCATCATTTTGAACCATGATCAAAATGACGAGGTCCTTCCCAACATAACCCTCGAGTAGCTTCAAAACGGGGTATTAATCCCTTTAGACCTTGTGTCCGGTATACCGGACATTAACTTTGAACTGCTCCTATTAATTCAATAATTGACGAAACTACATGCTGTTTTTTTTATTCGATTCTCGATTTTTCTTATCAAAATAAGCGTTGCAAGAATTTTTCATTTCGGACATGGAATCATTTCATTTTTTTAGTTTTTTCGAAAAAAGAGAAAATAATTGTTCTTCCCAAAATGGAGCTTGGTGGTGAATTTTGTTTCTCAAATAATTTCTTGTTTTCAATCCTTTTTTCACCATTTAAAAGGCGTATACAATATTTTATTACACTTTGACAACCATTTTAAAGTGAAATTTGTGTGATTTTGTGTCTTTTAAAGTTGAAATATCCGGTATTGTCCGGATGCCGGACATGAGGTAACTTCTTTAATTTTTTATCTACAGGATTGAAATTTCATTTATGATTTAATATTTGTAGTAGTACACAGTACGCCAAAAGAAAAAACTCCCTTATTTCTTAATTCCGACTGAAGGGGTTAATCTAATTGAACTAAATTCTAACTTTCTACCAATTTCGATAGAATCAGGAAATCTCATCAAATTTTTATCATATAATTAATTCTCTTTACCTCTTCTTGGTCGGCGAAGAGAAATATTGCATCGTCTAAAATGAATTCGTCGCTATTTACACGTCTCGTTATATTTCGCGATTTTTTTTTTTTTTTTGTATTTTTGAATTTGCTAAGAAATGGATTGCACAAATAGTTCTACTTTCTTTATGTTTTCGCAGTGAGATTTCCCGCCTTGAATGGAAAACGTAATCATTCTGTCGGAACTTCGAAAAAAAAAGAAGGGGTTAACCCAAATGCTACCTCACTTAACTTAATTGATTAAACTGTTTATGATTAAGTTATTTCTCATTAATTTCAAACAGAGCAGGATTTGGATGTTAGACAATGCAAGCTTCGGGGCCCTCCTCTTTCCTTTCAAACTTTCAAAACCAAATATTTTTTATTAATATCAATTTAATATATAATTAAGCAGTTTCCGAGCATCACTGAGTTGTTTCTCAATCGTTTGAAACATAAAGATTAGAAATTTGGAGAGTGAGCGGTCAATTGGAGACAAAGCTTCTTTATAGCAAGCACACGTCTAAAGCATACCTTTCTACTATCCCTACTAAGTAAGCAGTTTATTAATATTAAAATAATAAAACATTTAATTGCGGGTCACTTACAAGAGAGGTAAGAGGGAGGTTCTTCAGCATCCTATGTTTGAAAAGAATTTAGAAGAAATTTTAAACAAAATGGGAGAAAATACGAAGCTTTTTAACGCATTCTAAATACTTAAATACAAATTTTGCCGGGACTGTTGACTTGTGAGTCAACCAAATACAAAAAAAAGAAGCACTGAGCTCTACTGATCTGCGAACGAATTTGAAAATATGAAAAATATAAGAATAATGTTATGGATGCAATCCTGCTGAATACTGTCTCACGCTTCTTTGTAATCGGGCTGAAATTCAAGGTTCTTGCGAGCCGGAGACCTTATGTAAATTAAATGGCGCTCGATGTATTTTGTAATTGGTCTCATTCTTTTAACTGTATTTGTAACCACTTACAAGACTGTATATATTTGTGTGCATTACTTTTACTTTCAGCAGAGCAAGATGTCTCGATGTATCTCGAGATGAAATAGGGGATTTGACATAGCCTATAATAAAATGCTTTTATCCATCCTTGATCTGTCTTCCTGCTCTTATCTGCTTAAATAGCTATAGCTTCTGCCTTTCATAATTTCATACCCGACGTTTTCGGTATGAAATATATCATTTATGAAATTTAAGCGATACTTGATTTTAATCTGAATGTGGTCTAGTACATGGCCCTTGTAAATCAAATGAACGTGCAAAATTAAATTACCTTGAAAATACCGCAAAAAAATGGAGGCCTCGGAGCCTTCCAAAGTTGCGGGGCACCTAGGCATTTGCCTACTTGATAATCCGGGCCTGATTTCAAAGAAGTAAGAATGAGTAACTCTTAATTATGCCTGGAGATTGAATGATGCATTTCAACAGTCACCAGTGCAAGGCAAAAGCCGATGCTTTTTAATGATATCCTAAGCAGCTCCCCTTTTTCCACATGCATCACTTTCCAGGTCCCAGCAGGCGGATGTTGAGGGTTCACCAACAGGTGCCGGGATAGTGTTTACAAGCAGTCGCGTGCCGGATGCGGTGCGGCGTGTGTTCGGATATGCGAATACGGTCTCTATTACTCATGCGATAATAAACATTATGAGCTGCAGCCCAATGCAAAGTTTCCTACACAGTTAAAAGTCTTAGGCGAAAAGTTAAATTGATTGAATTCGTCATTTTTAACTATTACCTAGCGTAATCTGTGTCCTTAGTAGAACATTAATTATATGTTACGGTAAGAAACGTCTGTAATGCTTTCAGTGCGATCACAGCATTTTCTTAAAAAAAAACACAGAATTCCATATCTTTAAATTAATTTGATATTATTTTAAGTTCAAAGATATATCCGTTTTTTTTTTCATTGGATTTTCGTCGTCGTTTTTGGAGATGAATGTTATACGCACTGTGTGTAGTTTGTCCTATGATGTTCTGTTTCAGAATAGAATGCTTCTAATCGACACATCAGCTGGCTAAACGTGATATGCATTAATCAATTCAATTGAGTAAAAGTCTTTAATTTTGTCACCGCGGTAATGTAGTTTTGAAGTTACAAGAGAACTATATCTGGATGAAGCTCATGATTATGAACCGTTGCTCGATGACGAGTTGACTCTTGAACCGTCATCCTCCCCCGTAACACCAGCGGGAAGCCGTTTGATCTCCGACAGTTCACCGCTTCTTGATTTAATTTTTTTTCGAATTTCCAAACCCAAAAAAGCATTTTTTTTTATTGCTGAAAATTCATATATGTTTTATCCTGAATTCGAAAATGCAAAATATTTTTGTCCTTAAGCAGTTTTTGCTTGTCCTATTTTTGGTAAACTTCATAAAACTTTATGTTTTGAATATATATATATATATATATATATATATATATACCATTAAAACTCAAATAACATTTTCATCATATACACCTATTAAACCCTCATTTAAAATTAAATATAAAAAAACAATATAACCTAATATTATTCACACAATGAAATACAGAAAGATAATAAGATTAAAAACTATTACTATGAAAAAGACAACCCGGACATGGAATTCCAACAATCAAATGCCAATCGACCTTAGGAATCGATTATGTCACATTATTTCGAAATTTATATATATATATTTGTGTGTATCGAGTTGAATGCACTTAAAAATTGAATGAGATTGCATATCATGACTTGAAATAAGATAGTAATCGGGGTTCATGTAGCAGAGTCGGTTGAGGTTTTACCGATACCGATAATAGGGACTTACGCCCCCATATTGAGTGGGGCTGCTTCATGCGGCACTCATCTGATCAACCGGACGGCTTCGGCCAGGACGGGGCATTCCTAGGCTTGTCCCACTGGTGGTCATGTATGTGATATCCCGTTCACTGATCTCCAGTTTTCCCTGCAATGCACCCAAGTTTTAAATTAAAACAAAACATTTTCTGATATCATTTTTCAAATCTATTCATTTGAGGTATTTAACGTAAATAAATACATGAAAAGAATTATTAATGATATATAAAAAATGGATTTTTTAATGGTTTTACAACCTTACCATAGAAACAGCTTTAAAATCTTTCTTGACCATCAGAGCTTAAAAACCACATCCAAATCATTTATTGCCAATTATTTTATTGCTTATATTGTCAAAATCGCGGGATATAGAGAGGCGTAAGTAGCGACCAATTCACTTTCAAAGTTGCGATTTTTCTCTTCGTCGCATGACATGCGACGCCGACCGTACAAACACAAAAAAAGCAAACGTATGACGTGCGACGTCGACCAAGAAGGGGTTAAAGTTAACCAGACTCCTGAAGATGGTGGAAATTCTGTCGAATCGGGTCTCGAAACCATGCCTCCCTGCTCTCGAATCCGAGACTGCCACCACATAAAATGCCGAAAACAAATGTGTGAATTGGATTTTCTTTTAATAATTTATTTTTCATCAATTGAAATTCTTTAAGTAATTTATTTTTTCCTCCGTTCTTCATCAATTGAATTTTTAGAAATAAATTAATTTCTTCGAGAAAAGAAATTGCCCATATCCAACCAACCGTTGAATAATATCAGAGTCACAGGAGCTGGGAACGAAGTAAGTTTAGTTTTAGTTATATTAACGTCCCGTTTTGAAGCAACACGAAGGCTATTTTGGACTGACCTCGTAATGTTGAACCTTTTTCAGATGATGAGGACGACACCTGAGCTGGCACCCCCTCTCCAAACTTCCGCACCACACCAGCGGGAGGACGTTTGACCCCCTACGTATGATTTAAAGTGCGACAGAACCAATACACGACGGATCTTCAGTGGAATCGGGTTTCGAAAACCTTACCACTAAGCTATCGCGGCCTTGGGAAAGAAGGAAGAAAGCCGTTTTAACAATAAGACTTGTTATTTAGGATTATTGGTTGGTGTCAAAATGCAACTTTGTTATTTATTTTAATAAATCTTTCAGGAAAACTAGATGGTTGTTGTCGTCATAAAGGTTCATTGTTCTTAAGTGGTTAATTTCCAACCAAATCAATTCTAAATCTGTAAAGGCTTTAATAAGTCTTTAAAGATATAATAGCATTACTTTTACGAAATAATTGTTGTAGTCTAATTGTTATTCTCGTTTTACAGGTACAGAATTGAGAGCCTGGAATTGAATGTGACATAACTATTAAGAAACTGTACATAAAATTTTAAGGTTTTGTTTTCACAGGATGAGATGATCGGTGTTTTTCCATAGAGATGGAATTACAGTAGAGTCTCCCTACAACGAAGTCTCCCTACAGCGAATTTCTCCCTATAACGAAATTTTTAATCGGAATGTTAAATAACATTCAAAATATTCTCCATATAACGAAGTGGTTGTCTCCCTATAACGCATTTTTTCAGACCTTTATCTTTTCGATTTTTTTCATTTTTGGAGAAAATTGCTAATTTCTGTGCAAACAAATCGCTCACACGTGCAACCACTCGCATTGTTCATTCCAGCGATAACACATAACAATAGAATGCTATGTGAAAGGTAATGCAGTTGTGGGGACCTGAGTTTCTACTGAGGGAGCAACATTTCTATGGGTCAAAATTCCAAGAATCGGGGTGGAGTGTGGATGGAAACAGCAAATGGATGTGACAATGCGCATTTTATGTTTACCCGTACTAGTACATATTATTCTCTAAATTGGTGAATTGTCGTCACTTTTGAGTATTTTATTTATACAATAAAAATTAGTATAATTTTAACAAATTTATAATAAATATTACTTCATTTTTAATTGAAAGTCATAATTAAATATTTTTGAACTTATCGCACATACTAAAAGGTTTGTAACATTTACTTAAATTATTGCAAAAATCTCTAATCTCCGTATAACGTTTTATGTGGTTTAACGAAATTTTCTCTATAGCGAATCTTTCAACTGGAACCAAGCGATTTCGTTACAGGGAGATTCCACTGTATTCTTTGATCTATTTTTGTAATCCTTACTGCTCCATAATTTTGCAAAAGATATCATAGAATGATGTTCCAGTTGATTCGTATCGAAAATGCAATGAAATATATTCATATGGTGACTCATTAAAGAGACGTTATGCAGTGGTGACGGATTTTATTTCGTGGGAAAAAAACAATGCTTCCACTGCTTTCTGTCATGCATTCGCCATTTATATAATTCTGGTGTCATAATTTCCCACAGTGCAATGAACACCTGTATCCGCAGTCTTGCCACATAAAAATTTTTGAGTTGTACTTCACGATTCCGTAATATTTTTTTTTTTTTGCAAGTTTTTTATTTGAAAGTCATCAGGCGCGGATATCTCCACAATAATTCATGAACATCTTGTAATTGCAGATGGAATGAGGTCGGGAATTGAAAAAGTTTGAAAAATCCTTTTTTTTAGATCCTTCTCCAAGTTTCACTTAAAGATGCTGTGCGTGATTTACATTTCAGGATTGCAAGGACATACGATAAAATTCCTTTCCCTGAACAGTTTAAAATGCCGAAGCACGTTTCCTCTTTAACACAATCCTTTTGAACGGCAACACACTGTAAGCAGCATTCGTACAACCACTAGATACACTGCCGAAGGCCACCTTTTGAAACTTCCTTAAAGCCTCCTGTGATGCTGTTTTTACCATAAATGACTACAAGAAAAGCTGACAGTTCAGATTTTCTTTAGTCAATAGAAGCAAGTGAAATGGCAAGGATAAAAGTGGGATAAGTCCGAAGTTTTAGTTCTATGTCTAAGTAGAAGCTCCCCTCCCCCAAGTCTTAAGAAGGCCGGATGTCCTATTGAGCATAATTTCTAGCTATAGAAAGCAGAAGAACTTTACCGGAATATCTAACTAGGAACCTGAGAAAAGGCTGCGTTCAAAGAATGAACTTTGGATTGCAACAAATGAACAGTCATGCTAAAGGTATCCTTTGGTTCTCAACGGATTATTCGTCACCGTTGCTTCCCAGGAGCACAGCACTGAGCTAGGTGTCTTATCTCTACTTAGTGACAACTGAAGTGGACAGAACACGAATGGCAGCATTACTGGTGAATGACATCATACTGGTTTCTACGCGCCGTAGGGCTTTAGAACGAAATCCTTGCATTAAACAATTCTGTTCTAAATAGAGCTGTCCACACTGCGAGGCTGCTGTGGAGTGAGGGGGAAAATGGACTTATGGTACTGTTAGAGCGGCATGGTATCATGGACCTGATCTAGTATTTGGACCAGGGGGACATGAAACAACAACAACAGAGCTGTATCACACAACTTTTGGTGTTTTGTTGGTGTTTAAAATTAAATTTAAATTATACATTAGAATAAATTACATTGGCGTCTAATGATCACACAAAACTTCAGAAATTATATTAAAATGCTTCTATATCTTGTTTTTCAGAAGACTTCAATCCTTGCGGTTTTTACAAGTTTCAGTAGCGTAACAAAATCTAAATGAACTTCGTTTCGTGCTATCAGATGAGGTACTAAAAGCATCTCAGGAAGTATTATGGTTGACTATTAAACTGAACTATCAGGAGTTGTATGAATGCTAGAATATACGTCCACCGAGTCTATGATTCAGAGAAAAGGTTAAACGGGCTTACAAATCCATCTTCCTTAAAAAGGTTTTAATTGATAAATCTCGGAAAAGTCCAGAGTAGGCTAGGAACAAGACTGGTTTTAATTATCAAACGATTGATTGGTCGAATCGTGTCTGACTCTTTTAAGTACATCAGGTGAGTTCTTTAAGGTAGATCAGATAATCGAATATTTTTCAGATCAGAAAAAGTTAAGAACTTTTAAGCACTTAAGGTAAGTTCCTCAAGGTATATCGAAGAAATTTTTATGTTTGCTTTCAGTTGGCAAGTGAGATGAAATCAACCGTGTGAAATTACCTACCTAGAAAATAATCCTCCCTGAGAGATGAAATTCATCCACTCCCTTTCGCTGAAATCTTGAAGAGCATCTTAATCTCGAAAGGGAAAGACTCAGGGCAAACCATGGGGAGTCAGATAGGAGGGAGACACGTGCCCATAATCCTACGGTTTCAACAGAAACGTGCTGGAAAGTAAAGATTCGTCTGCCTGATTTTCGGAATGTTCCCTAAATTCTTTTCCAATTGATTACACAGAGCAGTTTGCGAGCATTTTTGTACCACACGCTTTTGGTGCCTTTCAACAGTCTACTTTTACCCACATCCGTGATTCTCAGTCTTTGGTGCGTGCCCCCTTTGGTGGATACGAAACAAGAGAGGAGGAGCAAACTCCTGGAAGTTAGACAAAAAAATGTTATTATTGACACTAAAATAAAGAAAGATGAGAATTAATCCAAAAATAAAGTGCAAATGTTAAAATTATATAAATACATATAATGAATAATTTTTAATGTAACCGCAACAATTCAGTCTTTCACTTCCGATCATTTCTAATAAGGGTTTTAATCATTTCTTTTGAAACACAAATTTGCCATGCATTCCGAAGTAGATTTATTTTCCAATTTATCACAAAATAATGATTCTTTCTCATTTCGAACCACTCTTTTTGGGCTCAACGATCATGAAAAGCAATGGTTTTTTTCCTTCGACCTTTTATCTCTCTCTATTATATACAAATAGTATGATTACGTATATTTTTATTGATATATTTTTAATATAATATACTAGCTGAACCCGGCAATGCTTTTCTAGATTTGAGAATATGTAGATTAAATCAGCACAATTGAAAGTTTGATACCAATTATTCTATATAGTTAAAATTAGATATTAGCATATGCATTATTATTTTTGTGTTTTGGATTACATAAATTTTATTTACTGTTCTATTCAACTTTAAGTTCATCGCAGTGTTCTTCGATATACAATGTTTTCGGTGATACCATTTGGCATATATACAAACAAATTTCTTGGTTTTCCTACAAGAGGTATAATTTTCCATGAGAAAAACATGGATTCTTCACATTCAATCCACATGCTTGCAATGATTGACCTTGTGATTTGTTTATCGTAATTGTAAAAGCCAGTTTAATTGGAAATAGCAAATGAGAACAATGGCTCAAGTAGGGCCTTCAATGGTGGCAATTTAACTTTGCCATTCAAACAACACGTCCCAGGTGCTTCATTCTTGAATTTTAATGCTTTGCAATTTGTGCAAACTTTATTCATAAATTCAACAACTACAAATGGATGCAAGCTATATTCAATTTCCAAATTATACTGAGATGCAATACGATGAAGTTTTACCAATTCATTTAATCGAACCATTTGTATGCGTAATCGACTATTGCCACGTTGTTCATTTCGATCACTACATGACAAAAATTGCCTTAATTCTCTAATTCTTACTCGACTTGCTTCATTTCATACTTGTGTTGTTATGACGAATTCACGCACGTGACTGTGACATATGCAATCAATTTCCTTCATTTCGTTGTGCTGTTTCTTTTCTTCTTTTTTTTTTTCATTTTGTCTTTCTTTTCGTTTTCTCTTGGCTGAATATGTGCGACAATCACTATTTTGTCGTTTGTAACTTTTAACAACAGCAAAATGCAATTCCAACAGCAATTCTACAACAGTAGAGTCGAGCAGTCAGAATGTAAAATGAAAATAAGAAGATTAAACATCATTAAGTACACTTACAAAACTTCACTCCATAATGCAGCAAAATCATCACAATTAATATTGAACATTAAGAACTTGCCAAACATTAAAAAAATTAATATTACGGAACTTCACAAAATTTAACCTTCACTTTATAAAAGTCAGAATTAAATAAATTCTACCGATCAGCTCGAGGATTTCAATAGCTTTAAAGACTTCTACGCATGCGCGACAGCATTTCTTGCCTGGTGAACTCAGTGTGAGACGTACTGTCTCGTTGCGCCATCTACATTTAAAAAATAGCCCTGCTACAATTGATATTATATTATTAGGCCTCTTACTTTCTTCCTACTGGCCAGATGGAGGATTTAAATAGCTTTAAACCTTCTCTGGACAACGCGGATCATTTTGCAAAACACCGCACGTAAATCGGTCCAGTAGTTTTTCAGTCTATGGAGGACACACATACGAACATTGCCTTTTATATATATAGATGTAGGTAGGTATAAAGATGTAGGTAATGCGATTAATAGGTTATTATTAACAAACAACGGTTATCATCTCTCTCTATATAAAAAGCAATGTCTGTGTGCGTGTGTGTGTGCGATGTTTAGAACTAAAATATTGCATTTTCAGTGCTGAAATTTGGCACACAGGCAGGGTGGCGCCAGAGGGGAGACCGGGGGGCGGCAGGGCCCGCCTGTCGGGGATGCTGTGCCCCCCATCGGGGAAAAATTTTGTATCCCGTCGGGGAAATTTTTTGTACGGGGTATTCAACTGTAGTTGATAAATAGTAATCGGGCGAAAATTTGAGACCAATTTCATCACACTCGTCCCCCCCTGTCGGGCAAATCGGCCCCCCCGTCGGGCAAACTCTAGCGCCATTCCTGCACACAGGTAGTAACTATTGGTGACTAAATGCACCTCGAAGCCCGATTTTTAAAATTCAATCTAGAAAATTTTTTATTTAATATTTTGTGGTTTTTTGAGTGAATTTTCATACTCATTTCTGCATTGCATTTTTTCTAATAATCGTATCAAGAAAATAGATGCACCATAAGAAAGAACAAACAAGTTCCGTTTCAATGAAGTTTATTTTAAACATCTAAAAGTTTGTTTTAAACGAGAAAGTTGGCATACAATATTTTCTCTAATTTTAATAAATTTTTAAAAATATTTTTTGGTATAATCTACAACTAACAACACTTTTCATTGTTGCAACGCAATTCAAACCGTTTTTCTTGTTTAAACAAATATTTAATTGCGTGTTTCTCTTTCATTGTTGAAAGCTGAGTTAATACCCTAATACATTTCGCTTTCATATTTTATTTCACCAAAATGTTGTGGAATCTGTAAACCAAGTTCTCTGAGATATTATACATATATTAATCTATACTTATAAATACAATGTTTGTGTGTGTCTGCGTGCGATGTTTAGACTAAAAATGTTGCACTTACAGCCTTGAAATTTGGCACACAGGCAGACGTAATGGTTACTCAATGCACATCAAAGCCCTTATTTTAAAATTTAATCTAGGAATCTTTTTATTTAGTGTTTTGTGTCCATTAGGATGATTTTTCGCTCGTTTTTGGATGATCCATGAGAAATAATGATCATAGAAAAACAATCTATGCACCATTAGATAGAGCAAACAATTATCGTTTTAATGGTGTTTTTGTTTTGAACGTCTAACGAAATTTGCTGAATTAAAAAATAGTCATCTGGATGGAGATACAGTAAGAACTATTTGATCGTCATGATTTGTTGGCAAGAATCTTTCATCAAAAGCAAAAAACACTCATGAATCTCATTACAAAAGCAAGGATGTTTGGGGAAGTTAAGTGCCATTTGCATACGATAGAGTGGCAGAAGTGAGGACTTCCTCGTGCCCACTTTGTCTCAAACACTCATTACATGTTCACAGAGTGATGACTTTATTAGTGTAGAAATCTCTAATCCACAAGAAGACCCAAATCTTTTCTGCATTGTAAAAAAGCAGATGGTCACGGCCCATGCGGAAGCATAAATCCACGTTCTCCATGTATGAAGGATGGAATTTGCACAAAGCTATAACCACGCCATTTTTTGAAAGAAACACAATCAGGACAGTACAGATATCCACTTTATCGTCTTAGGTCTTCAAAAGATGGGGGATCTACTGCAAACATCAGTGTTAGAGGATTAGAAGTGTCTGTGGACAATACTTGGATTGTACCGTGCTGCCCTTTGTTAACAAAAATTTTCAATGCGCATAGAGTATTGCAATTCTGTGAAGTCTATCAAGTACGTCTGAAAGTATGTTAACAAAAGATCCGACACGGCTGTGTTTGAACTCACCAGTGGAGAAAATGACCTAAATGAAATCCATCAGTATCAAATGGGGAGATGCATCAAAAGCATCGAAGCAGTATGGAGAACACTCAACTTCCCGATTCACGAGCGACATCCCATCGTGATTCATCCAAACGTCCACCTTGAAAATGGTCAGTCTAGTTCACGACAGAAAATGCTGCTTAACGTGCCCAAGCACCTGAGGAAACAACACTCATATCTTTCTTCAAACTTTGCACGCACGCTATTGCACAATGAAATTGCAATTTTATGTCATTCTGGGTTTTTTTTATTATGTTAAAGTCATTATGCCACGGGCAACGCCGTGCGCGTACAGCTAGTTAATAATAATTAGCGGTTAGTATGAATAATAACCTACTATTATTAACCCTTTGCAGCGATGTTTGTCATGTGATTGCGATGTCATGAGAATTCATCATATATTCAGCCACGTGAATTCACCATATCAAATCATTCATTCAGCTAAAAAATTGTAAATTGAACGTTAAAACTGATAGAAGTAATTGCTTTCATTCTTTTGTCAGCCCTTTGCATTCCACTTTAATGTTATTCTAATTAACTTGCTACACGAAATGTTGGTGTTCTTGTATATTGCAATTGAGTGTTTACTTGAAAAAAATTACAAAATGTTTTTCTTTCACATATATGCATAAATTACACTAACACCAAAAATTTAATACACATTATTATTAGTTATTTTTTTCCTCTCTTCCTTTGTTAAACTTGTACGAGATCGACATTCACGAACTTCTGCAGATGACAAAGCTAAAATTAATTGACAAGTTCATTCTTTTGCATTGGACGCCGGCAGCTGTTTCGTACAGTAGTTTTATGCCGACTACAGAACACTAGGGATGGATTTGTGATATTTGAAGCATTGTTTTTAGGCAACTTCCGGCTACCGTGGGGGCGGCGGGTGACGTTGAGACCCCGTCTGTTCCGGCTGTCATGCACAGCTAGCACTCGATGCGTCCAACTCCGATCCACGAGTACTTCCCGCCCAAATAGGAACTGAGCAGTATGTTTTGAGGGGAAAAATAATGCAGAAAGGTGCATATGATATTTATATAACCAGTTGCTGAATCCTTACATATGAATTGAAAGCAGAACTTACAATATACAGAGGAATTTGGCTAATTAGAACGTTTTTAATTCGAATCTTTTCTCTGGTCTCTCTCTTGAATTTTCTGTTAACATAATGTTAAAATATCGATTGCAATTCGAATTGTTTTGGTTAAAGTGAAGTTCAAATTAAAAATAGTATAAAGTATTTTTTTTTTTTGTTCGTTAAATAAGTCCGTACCTTGTGTCCAACGGAATATTTTATTTTACGTGGGCAATATATTCATTACCAGCAATGTATGAAACGCCGGCATTCTATAAAACGTCTGGGCATATTTAGGCAAAGTATGAGAACTATTTGAATATGTTATATGCTTTCCCTAGGCACAGAATGCAATAACTAGGCATTCTAAAGAATGACAAATGTTATTTAGGCAAAATACGAAAAGACGGCCATGATAAGGCTTTTATTTACAAGACCTGCATTATTGAGTGCCGTTAAAAATCGTTTATTCAAAATGTGTATAGGAAAATGAAAGTTATCCAAAAAAAAATTATGCATTTCTCATTAAAAAAGACAAAATAAGATATGAACCTACTTGTTGCATCAAGAAAAGAAATAATTCTATTTTGAATGGCCCTTAATTTTATTTCTTATAAAATAAAATCGGCGATGTATTTCATACTTTGCCGCTTTCTAATTTTTATGCCTAAGAAATGTGTGAAATATTAATCGTTTCATACTTTGTCTAAAAATACCTAACCATTCTATAGAACAGAGGTTCCCAACCTGTGGGACGCGTACCCCTGGGGGTACACGAATTCAAAGTCGGTAATAAAAAGCTACAGAATTTTGTTTTTCAAAGTTCGAGTGAAAAGTAAAAGTGAAAGTCGTGCAGGTCCTAACGCCTACGCTCAAAATAAGAAAAAGAAAGCAAAAGGAAACCTGGTAAATGACTGATATTTGGTCTTCACGACCCCCGATTATGCATGAATCATCGATGTCTTCGCAAAAGCTGTAGCTTCACTAGGCGCCACTGTTGTATGCTTTTCTCGAATTATGCGCATGTCAATAACAGATGTCGCAGTAAGGTTGACTCCGTTCCAGACATGAGATTAACTCTGTCTTCATTTGAACCAAAACTCAGCTACAGGAGAGAAGAATAAGGATCGCACTGAAATTTTCTCCCCCTTGAATATTTGACTACTACGCAGTGTAGTTTCTAGCAATTCTTATAAGTTAATGTGAAGTTAGTACAGTACTGGTTTCATTTGTTTTGGCGTTGAACTAATACTATTGTAACAATGGAATAAAATGTAAAGTAAAAAACAAGCTTTTAAGCTAACCTAAGCTCTTAACATTATTGATGAAAACTTCTTTGCAGAGACGGATGGTTGGAAGGGGGAATATGGCAGTAGGGGGTACGCGAAATTAAAAAGAATAATCAAGGGGTACGCGAAAATGAAAAGAATAATCAAGGGATACGCGGGGGGGGGGGAAAGGTTGGGAACCCCTGCTATAGAATGCAGAATTTCAAACTCTGCCTGTAATATATTCAATAACAAAAGGAACAGAAATTTTCTCATTCCAAAAATAACTTTGAACACGTTAGGTGTGAATTGTCATGTTTATTTTGAAATTTTATTGCACAACTAGAGTGATGGAAGAAAATGTTTGTAGGCTTTTTTATTAGATCTTCCTAAGTATAAAGTACATATTTAAAATATTTATAACACATAAATGAATAGCATAATCTCTAGGGAAGATTATCTTGCAACAGGTGAAGTTGAGTTTAAGATTGTAGTTTAAAGAATGAATCTATCCAAACTAATGGAGAACCAGATTTTAAAAGCTGTTTTTCATTCAATGCAAAAAGAAAAAGAAAGAAACTGAATTAACACAAGTTTCATTCTTCAATTTCAAATAACGAAAAATAAACATTGGATTAAAAGAAGCTCTCAAACCAATGAAAAGGAAATGCATTATTTTACAATAAAAGAAGGTAAAAATTAAATTAGGTTATACATTGACGTTGAAGAATTAATGTTGAGTAAAGTATATGCCTAAAAGTCACAATATACAAGTATATCCGAATTTTACGAGTAAAGCATAAAATCACTTGTTTCAAAAATATTCTTTTTGATTTCCGAGCAATTTTAAAATAATTGATTAGTTCAGGATGCTTTAAGGAAGAAGGGGCATTTCTGGATATTGCTGTGTTTATCATTTTTTCCCGCTAATTCAGTATCATCATCAAGATATTTTGACAATAGCTTTTCACTCAGCCTTTCAAGTTTCAAATTAGAACCAGAAGTATGCATGTTCGCCCGTTAAATGCCATGTGAATTATTCTGAACTCACGATATTTTTGACAACAGGAGCTCGTGGAACTAAAGTAACTCACACGTCTTTCAAAGAAAATAAACTGTGGTTCCAAGAGAAAACTTTTTTTCTAGTACGACAAACAATATGTTAACAGGTGTTACAGATAAAGAACAACTGGCAAGAAGACAAAGGCATTGAATATTAAAAATTTCGGTAAGTCCTTGAGGTGTTGAATAAATTATACCTAAATTCGCTACAAATAGTCTTAAGGGGGATTTTCTAACGCAGAAACCACACTTATTATTTTCTTGTGTACGAAGAGAAAGTATCGTAATCGTCAAAATCAAAAAATAAGTAAAAACATTTATTAAAAAAATCTACCTCGCAGTGGCGAATTCAGGATTTGGGTTTGGGGGGGTGAGGTCATAAAAGATTTTGTATCGTCGTAGACAAATGTCAAACCTCATGGATTAGATGAACAAAAACACTTTAACTTTACTCACTTGTTAATTATAATTTTCTTCCCATCAAACACAGGAAGCAATATTGTCACGGTATTTTTTTAAAAAGGAGATTAATATCAAACAGCTGTAGTGATTTTAAATAAAATTAAGAATTCAAGTTTAGTTATGGGGGACTGCAGCCCCTTAGATCCGCTTTGAATTCGCCACTGCTACCTCGAGATTTTGATGAATCGTCACGCTTAAGACTTCCCGGGGTTCGAAAGAAGCCATTTTTTAATTGTGTCAATCTGTCTGTGAACAAGATAACTCAAAAATGGAACAAGCTAGAAGAATGAAGTCTGGCTTGTGTTCTTAACACCAAAATTAAAGACCTGAATCAAATTTTAAATGAAATGAAGTTTAAAAAAGCCTGTTTGTCAATGTACATGCGAACAAAATAACTCAAAAACGAAATTAATTGGTTGGATGAAATTTCACATATGGTATTATCACTAGTTATGCATATCTGTTTCTAACTTTGGACGAAATCTGTCCAAAGGATTACTGACTATAGGTCTGACCATTCGTGTGTATGTGAACGCGCAAGAGGGACGAATTTTACCATGTGTTGTAAGATCTGTGTCAAAATTTGTACCAAATCCGTCAAAGAATCTGTCTGTCCATGTGCATGCGAAATAGATAGCTCGAAAAACGCAACGAGCTAGAAAAATATAACATGGGCGTAATAAACGTAATATATCATGTAATGGTACATGATCGTCACCAGTGACGTAGCGAGGGTAAGTTGCGCCCGGGTTAAAATTTGATTTTTCGCCCCCCCCCCCTCCACACAATCATCATCAGTGGCATAGACTGCGTGTGACTCCGGGACGTAGTATTTTCTCGAGCCTTGATCGCATTTGGCTTTGAACACACCTTATCATATTTTAGATTTCTTTTTTCACATTGGCCAGTGGCGTATCGAGAGTGGATGGTGCCTAGGGAATGGCTATGATATTTTTTATTTACCCTTTTCGCCATCAGTGGCTCAGTAAGTATAAGTGGCGCCTGGAGGATGCTATTATTTTTAAATCCTCTTATCATATTTTGCTTCAAAAAGTGACACAAATGCAGTAATATTTTGACTCCATGACGCACACTAAGATTTGCGCCCGGGGTATATATTGTATATCCCCTTGCCCCTGGTCTCTACGCCACTGGTTTTGACACCAAAATTCTATATCTGTATCAAGTTTTGATCCCATTCCTCCAATATAGTTCTAAAGGTACAGTTCTAAAGTGCATAATTAATTCCTTTCATTATTAGGCTAAGCTAAACAGAACGTCGCCCCATGTCCTCGTGCCTGGTGACATTACGGCAACCGAACCGGTTGGATGGACATAGGCTAAGCTAAACAGAAATACTTCATATTGTGTAAATATAAGAGAAAGCCGAGGGGAAAACACGATGGTTGATGTTTTCGTTTAGTGACAAATATTTCACCGTCTACACTGAATTTAGGCTATTCTACATTCTGTCACAATATCTACTACACAATTACTCTCTCAGCGATATTTTGCTTTTAAGCAGAATGCTCAAAAGATAATAAGTTTACATTTCCCAAATCCGAAAACTTCGGATTTTAGAACGTAAAAGAATCCCGAACTCCGGCTATGTCCGAACCACAATCATTCCTGTAATATATAATAGATAAATAAACTTCATAAAATATAAAGACTTTCAATCAATTTTTTGCTGTCATTGCTCCAAAAATATCAGGATTTTAATATAAATGTAAAACAGAGGTATAGTTGCCGACTCATTGAGAGATAGGCTGGATGCAAAAAAAGGAGTTCATATTTTGTTTAACTTTTTTTGTTATTATTTCTCTCAAAAATATGAAACAAAGGTTTAACCCCTCACACAACCATAGTATCCTTCGTCAATCACAGCCAGAACCGAAAAAAGTGAAAGAAGCAAGCTTGCCAACGTATTTATTTGACAACACATCAATAGATTGAGAAATTTCTGCGATGAGAAGGAATTCATTTTTGATTTATAACTCCAATTAGGAGTAACGGATCAATTCATATTTTTACTGAAAGCATTAAACGCCAGTTATAAATGGATAAGAAATAAGTATTAAACTATTGTAATTAGTGACGGCTCGTGCATTGTGCTGTAACTTATTATACTGCACTACGTAATAATGCATTTTTACGTAACTTAAATTCTGCCTTTTAATTAAAAATAATTTTGTACAATTTAATAAATATTTAACAAAAAAAGAATAATTCGTTTTTATTATTTGATGTAAGCTTTTAATAAAGAGATTTTAACTTAGAAATTATTAATTTTTAATTCATTTTAATTAAAAATTCAACTTCAAATAAAGTTTCTCATTATTTTTCTGACATCACTTGCATGTGGCTGAACGATTAAAAATCATGAAATGCAAGGTTAAAATAAATACAGAAGTAAGAAATTATTCTCGTATTTAATTACAAGAAAACTTTTATAGTACATATTTTTAATTGGTTTTTATTTTTCATGAATTAATTTTTTTATTCTTTTATTTATTATTTTTTTTAAAAAATTGAGCTCATAAGCACGCTTTCCTCTGTGGAAAACCCTGAAAACGAAGTTTTACTCCCCTGGAACTTAATTTGCACTTTTCACCATTCAAATCATGTGATAGAAAGAAACTGTTATTGCGCATGTGCAGCAAAGGGAAATCGGGACTGAGGCCAAGTGAAGTTCAGTGAGAATTTTTTTTTCTCTCTCTCTACGAAGAGATGAATATCGCCCCCTCCCGCCCTTTTAAAATGGAAATTGCGCTAGATTGTTGACTATTACTTGAACTAGAAAATCACCCGTCATAAGCCACTCTAAGTACTTTTTACTCTGTGGAGAACCCTGAAAACGGAGTTTTACTCCCCTGGAACTTTTCTGCACTTTTCACCAGTCATTTCTTCCATTCAAATCGTGTGATAGAAAGAAACTGGTACTGCGCATGTGCAGCAAAAAGAAATCGGGACTGAGGGAAAGTGAAGTTCAGTGAGTACTTTCTCTCTCTCTCTCTCTCTACGAAGAGGTGAATATCACCCCCCTCCCCTTCCGGCGCGTTTAAAATGGAAATTGCGCTAAATTGTTGACTATTACTTGAATGTTGTTGAATATTACTTGCAAAACTAAGCAAATGTGTAACGAATTTATTTATTAAAAAATTTGGGGGGGGGGGGGGGTCCGGTTCGCAGAGTTAGCCACAGAAACCACCCACATTGAATAAAACTTGAAAATGGTTTCTCACAGTGGCGAACCCGGGATTCGGGTCGGGGGAGGGAGGGCTGACGTCATAGAAATTTTGTATCGTGTCGAATGTCAAACCTCATGTCTTATGTAAACCAAAACACTTCAACTTTACACACTTTCCTCACCTGACAATAAGAATCATAAAGAACACTACAATACTTTCGATAATTTAATAAAAAATACAATGAAATAACTAGCCAGAAAATGTTTTCGACCGCGTCAACGCTACAAATAGAAAAGTAGGAAAAGTAGTAGGTAGTTTTTGAGCCTGTCAAGCCAGAAAGCAATTTGTCACGATTTTATCATTTTTTTAAATGAAAATTAAGAACAAACAGTTGTAGTGATTTTAAGGTTGATGTGGAGTTTACGGTACCCACTTCTTCGTTCCTCTTAGGATCGCCAACTCTTTGCCGCCAAGAACGGCGATGAGAGAATATTTGTTTTGGATGCGCCTAGATGTTTTTAACGAGTGACAAACGCGCATGTGCACAAATTGATCTTCTCATCGGTGTTTTGCTTATCAGTCTATATTGCGCCACATTTCGATTGGACTGTTTTGTTCAACTCTAATGGGTCTATTCTGGTACCCCCGGTTGGGTTGGGAAATGTCACTTTTCCCGTTGTTAACGTGCGGAAAAAGTGACGTATCCCAACCCAACCGGGGGTACCAGAATAGACCCCTAAGGTGTGATTGGTCGATAAATTCGAATTTGAATAAAACTTCGTTTGGAATTCTTCGGATTGAATATCGGTTCAGTACCGTGTATGTTATTCTGTGTGTTTCGTTTCTCAATGAATAAGCGAAGCTACGAGTATTCCGCTATGCTGAAACCGAAGCCGCTGATGTTTTTTAAGTTAAAAAAATTTGACGGGTACACGCTTGAAATGCCACAGGCATTGCGTGCGGAAATTCTCGTTTTCGAAATTTTTAAAAAAAACCCTAGATTCCGTAGCCACTAGTTTCCTTCTATGCTGAAAGCGGAGCCACTGATGTTTTTTTAAGTTAAAAAAATTGCCCGATACACGCTTAAAATGCCGCAGGCATTGCGTGCTCAATCTCTCGTTTTCAGGTGACGCATGCGCAAGAGAACAATAAAAATCGCACTGCACATCCAAAACAGTATTTGGCGATGGCACATGAAATTGCACCAAGAAAAATTGGCGAGAAACAGGTGGGTACCGTAAACTCCACATTTACCGACCAATCTTAAAAAAATAAATAAACCCGACCTTTTTAAATAAAAAAAAAAGATTTTGGGTTTAGCACTGAGGGGGGGGGGCGCAGCATTCCGATAGCCCTCCCTCTGGATTCGCCACTGATTTCTCACATAAGTATTTCAATATTCATTTCGAAATTCATTCATATTTGATGTAATACTTTTTAATACTTTCATCATTTTGTGCAAGTATGAACTAAAATCTGCAAATTATATCAGTTTCTGCGTTTCTCATCCATAGATGGTAGCACGATACAAATATAGTCAATGTAAACGTTTTACTTTCGTCTTTTCTTTTTGAAGAACAGAAGTGATAAACCACATTACGATTATTTAATACTAGCAGTACGCACACGGCGTTGCCCGTGGAATCAGGACTTTAACAAAATCAAAAAAAAAGAAAAAAACATCGCCCACAATGACTCGAAAAAGTTTTGAAATCAAAACAAAAGACACACATTATTGATTTCCCCCCTTATTTTTCTTCGCTATAATGACATTTCAACTGTAGAAAAACAGTACAGAAATATCTGAAACAATATTAAAAAATTGCAACATGAAATTGATTATTATACAGAAAGCAAAATATGCCAAACAAATAAACACTTTAAGACACTGCCGAAAATAATAATCGAAGGCATTCGGTTGAAGTTTATGACGTATCCTGCGCTCTGCCCCGTCAGCCAATGAAATTTCAACAATGCATGTTCGGAAGGCTTACCGAATAAAATTTTAAACGATTTTAAATGGAAGAATACGGCAAACATAATTTCTGTGGTATTTAAATATATCCCAAATGAATCAGAGAAGGAGGGGAAAAAAAGAGAGAGAGATGAAATCTTCCACTTCAGGTTTAAACTTTGAAGCCACATCATGTAAATAGCTTCTTGAAGACATATTTAATTTTTTCCAGTCTTCTATAACTAAAGATATCAGACGCGAAGCAAAGGGATTATGACGTCATGTGGTTTCGACGAAATGCATGTTGCCCTTGGAATCAGGACTTCAACAAAATGAAAAAGAAAAAAAACCACCCACAATGACACGAAAAAGTTTTGAAAACAAAATCAAAACAAAAGATACAAATTATTGATTTTCCCGCTTATTTTTCTACGCGATTATGACATTTGACAGTACAGAGTAAAAAATAAACAGATATTTTCGAAAAAGTTTTTTTTAGGATTTAAAAGATCGATTCCTATAAACCAGGTAAAATGTTAAAAGAATGAAAACCGAATGAAATCTTAAACGATTTCGAATGGAATTCCTGAGATTTTTATAAAACACATTTTACCGAGCTTATTTTAAATCCTAAACATATGAGCTTGGCATCATTCTTTTCAATGCATATTATAGCAGTTTTCCGTTTTGCGTCCATAGATGGCAGCACCATAAAAGTGTGATCGATGTAATCTTTAAATTTTTTCAAGGCAGTAATTTATGCACGAAAAAAAAGGGGGGGGGGGTTCGAAAATTTGTTTCAGAACGGTTGTATAAACTTAATTGATTGATAACCTGTTCAAATCATTCTTTAACTTCAAATTATTTTCAAACGCAACGAAGACGTAGACTCAAATTATTTTTATCAATGATACGTGAAAGTTAAAAATGTTTTTTGATACATAAAATATCGCCAAAATTTAATCCTGTAACTGCGGTGCCCGAGCATCACTCGTGCATTGAATAATCATAACTTTCTTATAATAAGCTAAAATTAAATTAATCACAAAATTTATAATTCTACACAAAAATGACGTGGAATCAGTAAACATCTGAAATGGTTTATGAATTCTTAGTGAAAGTAATACGGCAAAACCTTCCCAAAAATATCATCTAATCCAGTGCGCAAACCGTGGGTCGCTCTATTCAAAGAAATTTATTTGACAACAAAAAATATAAGGCTTTCCCTCAAAAAAATTGATAGTGACCCCTCTGTTGAGTCGCTCTGGGGGTCTCGAAAAAATTTCACACAAAGTGAGGGGGTCGGAAATGAAAATAGTTTGCGCACCACTAATCTAATCAGTGGTGGATTTTGACAATATCAAGCCACTGGCATCATATTGTCAATAAATTCGCATTCGGCTTAGCACTGTGATAGATGTCGAATAGATTTTGAGGCCTCCTAGAGTTTCGAGGTACGCGGCGAGCACCTCTAGCACCTGTGCGAAAAACCGCCACTGCATCTAATTAGATAAGGCCAGATTAAGGCCCTTAGAGGACCTAAGTCCTTCAAAGATTTTGGTACCTCAATACATGTAATTCAAAATGTATTTGAACGCAGTATGCGTTTCTACAAATGTACGCTCTGCCACCTCCTCCCCCCCAATGATTTGGAATGGATGCCGATTTTATCAAATTTGCGTATGTTACATTGGTAAAGTGTATGATTAACCTGCTATCAGCACTTTCTTTATTGTTGCTGTTGTTGTTACTGAAACAGTTAGGAAACAGACAGGCTTTTAGCTTGCCAATAATATCTCAGATTTGATTGTCACAGATTTGCTAACGAAAGTTGTTAAAGAAAATCAGTTATTAAGAAATAAAAATATTTTTTGGCATAACTTACAACAATACTTTTCATTGTTACAATGAAATTAAAACCGTTTCCATTGTTTAAACAAATATTTAATTGCGTGTTTCTCTTTCATTGCTGAAAGATCAGGTAATATTATTATACAATCATCCGATTGGCTCGTTCATTAATGACGCGGACAAAAGGGGCGGGATTATTTTAAGCTCCGCTCAGCGTTAGAGACATTTTTGGGCTTTTCTATTATAGATTCTTCCACTGACATTGTACAGGAAGTATACAAATTTCACAGACTGCATGCGAAGATTCCCCTGCTTTCATTTATGTGGGTTTTTTTCCCCTTTCGCTTTGATGACGTTGGTAGAGGTCTGCAGTCTCTGAGCAATATTAATATTTTTGTATAAATCTATAAATTTTTCATTTAATGCTCGGGATCCTTTTGCGGATCCTGATTCAGCTGCACCTTTCGTTCCTGTTAACACAAGATATCTTATGATGTCCACGCGATGTTGCTACGTCATTATGAATGCCGTACAACGTCACGAAGATATCGTGTGAATATTGCAGAGCATCGTGTGCTAATAGGACAGTATTGCAACCTTACGGCCCCATGGTTTATGGTAAATTTGGCCGTGGAAAATTTCTGTAGTGCCCCTCCCCTAGCACGTGCTTATTTTGCTTAATGGTTAATCCAACTCTGTAGATTGTAGGGAAAGCTTCACAGGTAAGGGGCAAAGAAGTCTTAGAGAGCAGTTTGCCCAGGCAATGAACTTGCTTTTGACGAGAAAAGGCCATTTAAATAAGATTTCTTTTTTAACTTTTTGATATTGAAAAATATCTCATTAACTTGAAAGTTGTTCTGACATATCCTGTTACTTACAAATTTATTTACAACTTGACTACTTGCTTTTAATGGTTTATAGAGATTTAAATTCTCTGTTCAAAATTTCTGCAATCATATCCCAAGCTGTTACACACATCCCTATTAGCACAAAATACATTACAATATCCATACGATATATTTACGATGTTGTGCGGCATTCAGAATGTCGTAGCAACATCCTGGAGATATCGTAAAATATCTTGTGCTAATAGGGATATTTCAGTTATCACAAACAATATTTAATAAAAATGTTGTCTCATTCTTTAAAAAATTATTAATAACTTATGAAAAATTAGTTTTCTGTGATTTTTAAAAATTGTGTGAGATACTCTATACTTTTTTGAGAAACTTTGAGATTTCAAAAATTTTTGGTGCAATAGTTTTTCTCATTTTAATTAAAAATAAAGGTGCAGACGATAGAAAAATTTGTGTTGGAATTCCGTCGAGTTCTAATATAAATAATACTGAAGCGCTACAGTGTTTAGTTAAATTTTATGTCATTTTTTAAAAATTATTACTAAATTATGGAGAAAATTAGGTTTCGACAGATTTAAAAATCGTTTGGTTCACTTGTTATTTTCATTTGAATTAAAAAATGTTTCAGACAATAAAAGGACTTTGTTTATTATAATACTTTACGTAAAAGTATTTTCTTAATTAAAACTATTAGACGTGGAAGTATTTTTATCCCTAGCAACACCGAGTATATCATTTAGTGGTTCATATAAATACGCCACAAACGTGAAAATATTCGAGCAACGCTGAACGTGAAGCAAACTTTTAAAAATAGTTAAACCTCTTTAGTGACAACCTCTCAAGAGTTTTCTTTCCTGCTACGAGATTAAGAAAGTTTGGAAAATATAGAAGGAGTAAAGTTTTATGAATAAGAAATAATATATAGTGCACAAGACTTTTTCTAGCTATAAATTTAAAAGTTTATAGACATCAACATTTAATGTTGACATCATTAGTAAAAACCACAAGTACGAAATTTATTCATCGTACTACAAATTATGAGTGTCTAAACATAATATCTACTTTTTTATATATTATATATTTTTATAACTGAGAAATCTGTTGACTCTCTAACTTCAAAGTTTTTTTTCTATTTGACTGCCTTAAGAATTTGTTTATTTCAAGAAGATGTGCTAAAAACTAATAAATTAATCACTTAGCATAATTGGCAAGTAAAGGGGAAATGATCGCTTAGACGGATATTCTACATAATTTTCTTCAAGAACGAGCCCTCAGTTTTCACTGCATCATTTGCATTTCACAGATTTCAGAAATCGTTTTAATAAGTTATCTGCATGCACCATGTTTGGGATTATTTCTATGAAGAGTCTTCCTAGAAACTGAAGCATCAAATTGTTTTTTGTGAAAACTGTAGCAATTTAAATCTTATAAATAAAATTTTTTAAGAGTTGATAGTATTCATATAACGTTATATTATAAAAAGTTCCTTCAATTATAATTCTTTTGAGTAACATTAGTATTTATTCACCAAAGACAATTATTTGAAATTATTAGACAAGTATTTGAAATATTTGATATAAGAATAAAAAAGTATTCATCAAATTTTAGTAAGATCAAGTACATCGAATTTTTAGAACATTTCCTTCTTTTCGAAAATTTTTCTAGAGTTTTTTAATGCTGTATTCAATTATTATTAACTTTTAATTAGATTTACAACAGTTTCCTCTATAGAAAGCCATGGAAAGGAATTAAAAAATGATTACGAATAAATAAAATCGACCAAAGTTATAAAATTTCATAGAAGTTCATTTCTTGTAAACTGAGCAAATTTCAACGTTCTGCCATTTTCAGTTTCGACGCTTTGATTTTTTTTTTTTTTTTTTGGCGGGGATGGAAAAAAAAAAAAAAAAAACGAAACTAGAAAAACTGTGCGAGTGCGACATGATAAACGAGCACGGTATATGTTTGGAGGGTTATAAATAATTTTAAATCTGGCAACATTATTGGGCTGTCGAAGTCAAGTGAAGTCATATTTTAATTACAAATACGAGGAAATTTATTGAGATCGTATTGTCTTATTATTATTTTATTATTAATATAAACTCTAATATTCTTGGCTATTTAAAACATTGGGAGAGGAAAAATGGTTTTCTTACGGCTACCAATCGAGAAAGGAATTAAGTGTCTGTCATTTGGAAATGATTCTGTGACTGTTGATGAAATTCGATGTCATATTGTTTCTTATTGGGTAAGATTAACTTTTCTTTTCAATTATTGAGCAGATATTAAGACAACAGTAATAAGAGTTATTACTATATTCCGTGGGTTTCTATTTATGTAATTGATAACCAGCTGGTGTTTTCTTTAGTGTGATATCCTCATAAATATTGGGAGAAGCAAGAGCAAAGATGCAAAATTTATATTGACTTATGTATTTATTATTTCTGTTTATTTTTTATTTAACACTCGTAATTTGTAATAACTTCATATATTTTACATTAATTATTCCTTTTTTCCTCCAAAGAAACATGGTAAATAATGATCTAATTTTCGAGATGTTATTCACTTCTGCTCGTAGCATTTTGTATTTTACTTTGTAGTGTAAAGGTTTGCAATAAAATTTTAAATAAGTGAGTAAATTTTAGGACGATCAAGTAATTACTGATAGTTAAATCGGATGGTAAAGAATCTTAAAATGCATCTGCAATTTTTTAAAACAAGATAATGGGGTACTTTTATTGTGTATTAAATGTAGAAATGCTGTAAACTTGGAGTTTAGGGTGCGTACTATTATCTCGCCGATTTTCTTTGGTGCAATTTTATTTGCTGTCACCAAACACTGTTTAGTAACTGTGTTTTTTTTATATGTCTCCTGCGCATTCAATGCCTACGGCATCTGAAGACTAGAGATTGAGGCATTGCAAGTGTGTACCGGGCAAATTTTTTTAACTTAGAAAAACATCAGCAGCTTTGCTTTCATCAAAGCGAGCCACTTAATTTTATTTAATCTTAAATTATTTAATCCAAATATTTGGTTATTCGGCTAAATCACTATTTGTTACATCCCTAAAACAAAGTGGTTTGTTTGGATGCAATGCAAGGAACAAATGCTTACAGTTTATCATAAGAAACTCGTAACTGTTGAGTTACAAACTCGCAGCTGGTTTAATTGTGAATGACTTTAAAAAAGGCTTTCCTTCAGTATGGTGCTTATTGAATTGTAAAGATTTCTCTACTCTCAGAAATTATTTGGAAATAATTGACATAAATTTAGCTGAAAAGTTGAATGCTAAGTTTTTTATGAGCGATGATGCCCCAGCATTTTATAATGCGTGGTCTGATATTTTTGAATCTTCTGTCTAAAAGTTATATGCTTTCAATTTCGATAGAGCCAACAGAATATATATATAAAAAAACACTTAATATCAAATAAATTAAAAGTGTGTGAAGTATGTAAAGTCCTAACAACTATATTTTCAGAAACTATTCAACAGCAATTTTTAGAAGTGTATAAAAATTCAAATAAATAAATTATGAACAAACAGTAAAATTTAGCAGATATTTTATATTTCTAATTATAATGACCACAGACTTACAGAAATTGTTACATGCTATAAACTGAATTTGATAGTAAACACCAATAACCATTTGGAGTCCTTTCACAAGGACTTCAGGTATAATTATCCTAATGGAAAATGTAATAAATGATTGGACCACTGCTTGTAAAAGCTAATAGAATATATAAAGGCCACCAAAGAATAATATTCCGAAGAGGGAAAATTTCATTTCAGGTTAATCACATGTTATTAAGACATAAACAAAGTCTGTCATTAGAGTTTGACTCCAAGATTCGGATAATTCATTTGTAGTTAAAGGAGAAAAAGCAAACTGCATTGTACAAATAGTAAGAGAAAACTGTCCAGAATTGTGCAATATAAGATGTAATGAATGCTCGATCTGCATTCACAAAGTTAAATGCTCTTGCTTGGACAGTGTGTAAAATAGCGTCATCTGCAAGCACCTTGTGTGTGGAATGTCGGATGAGTATCAGCGTGAATCTTGCATTTCTTGGCAATTTTATTTTCTGTTTTTCATATTTAATACACAATTTGGGTGAGTAATTTGAACTAACCAAAGAAGTAATCATCGTAGGATTGTATAGGATATATTTTCAATTTGCTTATAGAGCTTTAATTACTTTTCTATATCTAAAGCAAGCTGGGAAACATTGAAGAAAAATAGCACCCTTGGCACAAGAAGCCTCTCCACTGTACAACAAGATATGATACCTGTAAGGCACTGAAAGAAAATTCATTTGCCAACATAGATGCTCTAAAATACCTTGAAAGTTTAGAAGTGTGACAATCGGGTATTCGAGAAGCTAGAGGTATACTCATGGAAACTGCAAAGTTTTAGAGGCTAATACTAATAAGGGAACAAGTAAGTTTTGGAAATTGCCCGCGTTCTCCATTCACTAGTAGAGCTCTTGATAGAGCTGTGAGAACAGCGAAATTCATATTAGAAAAAGCTCGTGACATATCTGAAAATAAATTACCTTTGGGAAACAAAACAAAAAAAATATTTTTTCATTTTCCAAGGAAATTTTAATGGTTTTAGGGTATCTTGAGGCTGCTGATTTCAAAACTAATTTTACTTTTGCCGAACTGGCTCTAGTTTTTGGGATAATGCATATTGTCAACATTTCAATAGTGTCTGCAGTAGGGAAGATCGAAAAAAGTCAACATCATCATGCAATTTTACAATACCATTATGACTCTTCTATTTATTTGTTGAAATTCATTTCTTTATTTCCTTCATTAATATTGTTTTAAATTTTATTCTTTAGCTTACATTTGACACAGATTTTCTACGATTTCTGCATAGATTTATCTTGTGATTTATATATTGTTTACTCTTTAGGATTAAGTTGATTTATTGCATTGATTTAATTTTATTATTGATTTATATATGGGGCAATTCAGTAGGGTGGGCTGAAAAAAAGGTCATTTTTTTTTCATGTCACTAATATGGTGGGAAAATTTGCAAATTGGTGAACGAGGAAAAAAATTAATCAGATTTATTGATATCTACTGCCTTGAATTGGCCTTTTAAAAGTCTTAGAAAGTGGTGAAATTAGGTTGTTTTTGCATTAATTTTTAAAATTTCTCTTAATCTGTTTATTATAGCATTAGCTGTAAAGTACTGAACTTCTTATGAGTAATGAATTTTATTTTATCAAAATCGGTTTATAACTTCCCTGTCTCAGATTTCTTTCAAAATTGTCAGAAATATGTGAAATTACTTTAATATTTAATACTTCAATTTTTAGTTCCTAATCAACATCATAATCTTCTGATATAATTTTGTCAATTGAATACAGCACGTCAATGCATATGCATAGCAAAAATCAAATTTAAAAAATACAACATCGTCTACAAATTGCATTTTAAAGTAACAAATGAAAAATAAATACATATTGAGGGGTGACAATTTATGAAGTCCCAAGGCCAGATTCTATTTTTATTTTGTTTCAGTCATTTTGTTGCTTAAGTTCAGTTAGTTTGTTGTATTTTTGTTGAATGCATAGCAAGAGGTTATTTAAGTATAAAAAAATATTAAATTTATTTTTCTTTTTTTTAGGATAACACTTGCAAAACTAATCTCTGAAACTATAATATTATTTGCTAGTTCAAAACTTACAGCAAGAATACAGAAAGTAACAAAATTTAATACACCTTTAAAAAAATATTTTGGCTACCAGGATATCAAAATAATGGAACAAAGATAACAAGGGAGGTGGGGCACACATATGGTGGCATATTACTACTAGATTCCAATGCGAAACTTCCACTGTACGTAAGAGGAAATTGAATAAAACTTCTCGATGAGTAACTGAACCAGCTTACTTAATTTTCATTTTATTGGAACATCATCAAGTAATTTTGCCATACCTTTATATGTTAATCTATTTATTTGTTGAAATTCATTTCTTTGCTTCATTCATTTATATTATTTTCAATTTTATTCTTTAACTTACATTTGACATAGATTTTATGTGATTTCTGCATAAATTTATCTTGTGATTTATAAATTGATTACTCTTTACGATTAATTTGATTTATTGTATTGATTTATATTTGAGACAGTTCCAATGCAATTTGAGTGGTATGAAACATTTTTATTGAAATATAATTTTCCCTTTATCTCAAAAACTAGAGCCAATCTGACAAAAATAATGTCGGATTGGGAATCTGCACCTCGAAATCACCCTATAAAACCACTGGAATATCGTTGGCAAAAAATCAGTGTTATATGAGCATGATGAAAAAAAATGTTCAGTTCTCAGAAACTTCTATCTGGTGAAAAGTTCTTTCAAGTACGCATGACAACTTTTGAATCAAAACATTTCCAACCAACCACCTTACAGCAGAATTTAAGAAAAGATTAATTGCTTGCAAGGGTTTTATGCTGTTACAAAATTCTTGCCTTCTGACTTCCTGAATTTAAAGAAGAGGGAAGAAACCTGATTTTGATGATCAAAAATGATCTGAAACCTGCTTTATGCCATGAACATGAAGAAAAATGACCAGTAACAGCATCATCTTAGCATTAACATTTAATTAAGAATGTTTGTCTGCATGCCAGCGATGAATTCGCTTGCTGAACAGCCTTTTTCTTCTCTGAAAAGAATCAAGGATGCAGAAAAATAAGCTAAATGCCCCGGTCCTTTGCATTGAAGCAGATTTAGCATGATCTGACTTCAATGAAGCCTTTTCATTGACAAAATCTCAAAGGAAGATATTTTAGTATGCATTTAAGACATTGTCAAGAAATTCTGTGGAAAAGTTTTAACGCAGAGTTGAATCTTACAATTTATAAATAGTGTAGTTTTAATTTAAAAATATGTGATTCGAAAATTATAAAAACTTTATTAAGTGCACCTGTTTCAAAAATAATTGTTTCATGTTAAATTGAAAATTATAAATGTTTTGAGGAAGGAGTGCAGAATTGTGGATCGGAAATGTGGAAATCTGGCCCTGCATATAACGTTCAATTAAATGCAATTCACATAATGCAAAATTACTTTAGGGTATGAGATGAATAACTTGCTAATGTTCTTTGGCATTATTTTTTAATTCTTAAATGTTGTCTGGTTCACATTATGAGTAGTAAGCAAGGCTTAAATAATTTTCATATTTCTTATTAATTAAAAAAAAATTTCTGCATTGAAGCTATCTTCATGTTGATTAAGCAACAGGCTTTGTCTATTGCCAAATTATTTTCACCCTTTTTTTCTCTGTTAAAATTTCTACATCTTAGTGTGAATCCCTATGTAAACCCCCTTAGTATGGGAAATTTTTATGGTTTATACGACTCTCATGTATGTTACATATACTGGAAATTTATATGAAATAGTATCAATTTTCAAGTATTTTTCCATTAATTTGACAGTAGCCACTTTTTTGCTAAATGTACCAAGTATTAACAATGTATGTGCCAACCTTTTGCTACAAAACATGCAATTTCTTACAAATTTTGTTGGAAAATGTTGCTGCACTTTGGGACTAATATTTATGCTGGATCAGAAATTTTGTTGAACTAAATACCTGTTGGAAAAAATGCCTGACTTTATACATTTTTTGACTATCAAAATTTATGAAAGTATTTTTATAAATCTTCTATTTTATTCAATCTTCTATTTATTATATTAAATTTTTTTCCCCTTAATTTGCAGGGCATTGATGATTTTAAACTTCATTACAATGGTAAACTACTGGAAGGACAGCATGTTGTCCCTAGTGATGCTACAGTACAGACTACATTTTCTTTACCAGGTGGCAAAGGAGGCAAGTATTTTATATTGGCTTCATACCAATCGTAATTTATAAATGAATATTCTAAGGTTTTAGTTAATTATTACCTTTTTATTTTAAAATTATTTTTCTTAAAAAGCAGTAAATTTCATTGGCGAGTTTAGTAACATTTTAAAAATTTGTTCGTTTATTTTAAAAAAATATTATTTAATTAAGTTTGAACTGTATATGTTCAGTTATTCATTTCTGATAGCCAGTTAAAAAAGTTTTATCTGTATTTGGTTACTTAGTATCTAGTATTTGTGGCTTTGCTTTATTTATATCTTGTACTAGCTGATATACCAGGTGTTTCTTGGGATGAATGTATTTTCATGTCCTTTTGTTTAAATATATATAATATTTTTAACATAAACAATACTTTTATATAAAATATTATAAAGCACAAAATCCTCGTATGATCTAAAACTTTATTTTAAATTAAAATGAGGATATCAGTTGCATCAAATGATTTTTTAAAATCTGCTGAAAGTTTATTTATTTCCTTAAATTAATTTTTAAAGAATGATAAAAAAATTTGATTAAACATTGTAAGTGGCAACTTGAAGTTTAATGAATATAATGATTTAAAATATCTCTAATACTTTCGTTTAATAGGTATGGGATCACTGAAGATAAAATAGTCTTTTCTATACATGGGAAAACAGTTTTTAAATAATAAAAAGTTATGTAATTGTCATAAAATATTCACTAAAGCCTTCTTTATGCTTCATAGTATTTGTGAGCGAAATTTGAGGAAACTTGATTGAGTAGTTTGGATTTCTATAGCATGCCATTTATTTTTGAATTTCATTTTTATTTATACAGATAAATGGGGTGTTAAAAACATATTGCCTCGTCTCTTCCTGAATTGTTTGAACAGGAATTTTTTTTTAAAGTAATATATGCTACATTTGACAAAATATTGCTTTATTAAATTTTAAAGGCTTAAGAAAAAGGTGTGAAATAAAGATTTTTTTAAATGTATTTTATTTAAACTTTTAATTCAATGATTTAGGATAAAGCAATCATAAATTTTTGGAAACATGATACAGGAAATTCTTTTTTAAAAACTTCTTTCTTAGTAATATACTAGAAAACTCCAAACAATATTTATAATGAGAAAATCATCCTAAAAAATCAGTGAGGAAAACACCTTATATTAAAAGGAGTAAGAATAAAAACAAACTGAAGTAAAATTCTTGGGTTGAATGTAGAAGGCTTTAAAAAAAAAAAAAAAAGACTGCCAGACCAATTCAAAGTGTGCACTGAGACATTTATTCTTTTGAAAATTAATAAAAAAAAACCTAATTATTTAATTCTCACACAACCATTCTTATACTTTATGGTATTTGTGGGCAAAATTTGAAGAAAATCTAGTGAGACTTTATTATATTCATGCATTTCACTTTTATTTATATAGATTTCCCTCTTTGGAATATTATAAATATCTATATCTTTGACACATTCTTTGGGATCATTTTTCATCCTTTTTTTTTATATCTTAATATCTAGAAATTATTGTATATATCAGATAATTTTTAGGTTATAGTGTCAAAATTTATTTTTCAAATGTTTACAGAGCAGAATTTTTTTTGTTTTTCAGGATTTGGGTCCATGCTGCGAGCTATTGGAGCCCAGATTGAGAAGACAACTAACAGGGAAGCATGTCGAGATTTGAGTGGTCGACGACTCAGAGATATTAATGAGGAACAAAGGTATGAATAATTGATAAAGAATTTTATAATTAAATTTTTATTTCTTTAATTTTTGTAGTCAATTTATAATTTTAACTCCTTGTAAGCTTTAAAATATATTTTCTCTACTACTGCAAGTTTCTTTCAGCTTTAAGGCAAGATATAAATTTTAAAAAGCTTGAGTTTCTGATATAAAGGAAACAAAGATTTAGTCTAGAATAGTTTTTAATTAGTAATTACTATGGTTCATTTTTCTTCCAATGTTTGTTGATTGAAAAAAATTTAGGAAATGGTTTATATTGTGCTGCTATTTTTAATCACTGGTAATTTTAAATCGCATGATAGCATTTTCATCATAAAATATATACCATCCAGTTAATTTTGTTTTTGCTTGGAAAGAAATTGAAATGAAATGTATGAAAAGTGAAATCAGATGAGATCAATTTTTGCTTTCATTTTTTAAATTGCACAAAAGCTTCTGACTTCTTATTAAAATTAGTTTTTTCTTTTTTTTGGTGGGAATAGACTGAAGAAATGGATTGCTAAAGAATCCGAACGAGAAGCTGAAAAGGCACGAAGACGCCAGGCGAGACTAGAACGCCTCAAATCAAAACCAAAGCATAACTTTGTGGATTTTGAGTATGAAAAAGAGATTTCACAGTTGCCTGAACGTGTTGATGAGGCTCTGCATGCAGGTACTTTTATTCCGTTTTCGATGTTCTACATTCTATGTATAAAATCTAACAGATAATTGCAACTTGAATCCTTTTAAACCAATGCCTGGGATTGTATATTGAAAAATAATTTGTTTTGATTCTTTTGTTATGTGAAGAAAGCTTCCATAAAGTTGTTGCAAGTAGAAGTTTTCTCTAATTAATCAGCTGTTGTCCATTTTGGAAGGAAATGTTTTTTAAGTCTATGCCATTTACTTTGCCAAAGTATTACCTGTTAGATACAGTTGACTATTTATTTCAAGTTCAAGCGGAATAAATAAATAGATAAATGCACACAACTAGAGACATTTATAGTTTTCAGCTTTTCTATATCATTTATTTTTATTAAAAAGGAAATTTTTCTCCTAAACCTTCCTCTAAGCTGCAATTTTTAATTTATCATATGTAGAATAAATTTTGAAAATAGACAAAAATTATAAAAGTTTTCAGATATTTATGTTCCTGTTAATTAGGCAATTTTTTTCAAAATTAAAAGTGTAAAGATGAAAGGAATTACTGTGAAAATGAACATAGTTGCAATTATAATTTTAAAGTTGACTGCAGAAATAATTAATTGAATCTTCAATAAAAATAGTTTTTGTCTTCAAAAAGACTCCCTAAAAAATGGTGTTTTGATGTTTATTATTTCCAACAAACAGTTTGCATTTATTTATTTATTTTGGAAAAGAACCAAAACATCCATTATTGTTTCATTCATGGATGCCCATTATTGTTTCATTCATGGCTTCATTTTATTAAATAAATTTATGGATGGAATAAATCAAAGACATACTGAAATTTTATTCTCATTTTGTTTATTGCCCGATATTTAGGATAAGGTACCAGGATTATTTTAAGAAATTGGAATCATTTGAATTATGACACTAATTTTCATGTAAAATGAATGATGCACTTATATTTTGATATTCTTACAAAAATAGGAAATATTTAGTTATCTTGTGAAAAGCAAGACTTTTTTGGAATGTGTCAGTTTTGTTTAATTTTTTTAGTTTTGTTAAATATTGAATGCCATGTCATTTATTCAGATTTATTTCAGATAACTGTTTGTATCATTTTAGTAGATATTCTAAATTTTTTTGTACTTTATTATTATTATTTTTCAATTTAGGAATGGAGAAAGCCAGCAAAAGACCCAAGACAGTAGAAGCCTGTTCTGCTCCACCTTCCAAGAAGAAAAAGCTCTGGTAATGTTGTGTGTTTCACATATAAACTGCATGCCTAATTTTATTTCATTTGTGTTATTTCAAATTGAAGTAACAGTATCTAATTGATTGGTATTTACTTATATTGCATGAACCATAATGAAATGCATTTAATTAGGTAAGGTATAATGTTATATTAAATCGGTAGAATAAATCTTTAAAATAGGCAAATGATCTATCGAAATAGCGACATCTTCATGACAAGAAAAGGAATCTGTTCTTGATCATCAATTAGCATCCTACATGTTTTTAGATATCTTTACAAGGGATTGAATTTAGGGCCATTTCTTATTAGAAGTCTGGTTGAGAAAAGATAATTAAATTTTTTTACTACAAAAAATTGTTTATTTTCTCATAACAAGTAAGTTGATTTTAGATTGTATTGATAATTTTAGATCTCTACATTATTTAATTTTGTTAATCATAATTTTGAATTATACTCATACAAAAGTATATAAACTAGTCTTATCCCATATCCCTCCTTTTTTTTTAATGTTTTATTATTTTTTTTATAATTTTGGGATGTAAATGTACTTTTTTTCAGGTCTGCATTATCTTTAATAAAAATGCCTCAACCTGGATTTCAGAGCTTCAGCTGAAGTGATTAATTTAATTAAAATTTAGTACTTTTGGTTGCTAAGTACATTGAAATTGATATTCCAGATATTCCAGATATTGGAATATTTTATTAACTATCTTTTTAAAAAAAGCAAATGCAACTTAAACATGTTGATGTGATTGAGTAACATCTAACTTTTAAGTTCTAACTTTTTAAATACTAACCTTCCTTGTACTTTTTGAACAGAAATTGTGCATTTTTGCAATAAATGAGGGTTATGAGTTTTTAAAAGTGTTTCTATGAATGTTAATATTATTAATTTATTTACTGATTTTTTTTCCAGGTTGGATGAGGACCTTTCTGGTTCAAGTGATTCTGACTCACAAGAAGCATCCAGTTCTTCTGGAAATGCAAATTCTCGTACAGATAATGCTCACTCATCAAGGTATTTTTTGCAGTATTTGGAATTTCAATTTAAAAATTTTTAGTTCATTTATTACTCTCTGCATTATTTATTAACATTGTTAGGAATATCTAAAAGAACTCCATTCTAAAAAGTATTTACAGACACAGGTGATTGTGCTCTGGATTCTGTACTTTCTCAAATCTGGAATTTCAGAATTTTTTTCGTATTCATCATCTACATATCTCAAAAAATTTTTTAGAACAAATATATCATTAAGATTTTGTAAAAATTTTATATCATCGAATTCAGTGGGGTTGTGAAACTTCTTGTCTTAGTAAATTAGTGAAAATCCATTCATTTTGTTAAACAAATGCATGTGTATCACATTACTAATATAATAACCCAGATCCTCTGGTAGCACTGTGACGTCACCAACAATAAAACTTGCACCATAGCACGGCAAGACATTAAACAGCATTATTTCATTGTTAGAGAACCTAAATTTCAGTAATTTTAAATTTAAAAGAGTAATTTAGTTCTAACTTCAAATTTAATAGCTCTAAAATAGTGAAATAAAATTTGCTATCCATTGATATAAAATTCATCTCGCTATGATCAATAGTTCCCGAGAAAATTTAAATTATATTAATCATATATTTCAAATTAATTTCCGTTTTTAATAGAAAGTAGTAAATTACATCAGTGGTATATCATGCGCGTGATATAGTTTGGATGCCTCAATGCATCTAATTATTTAGTGCAATCGTGATGATATAATTTGATAATATTTTTTGTGCAACGTTAAAATTTACACAAAGACATCTGAAGTACAAGGAAAATTGTTAAACAACGAAAAATACCTCACACGGAATGTTGTTTACCAAGAGGTTTTTTAATAAAGAAACATGCAAATAAAAAAATATTTCCTGTCATAATACATATGTTTATTTTATTTGTTTTCTATCAATATTAAACATTTATCTCGAATATATATCTATTTAAACACGTCAGATTTGACAGGAAATCTCTCGAATAAAGAGGCAATTTGCACCCATCATACCATGACGGGTGATTTTGTAGTTAACAGTAGTCTAAATAAATCCGTTAATGCCCAGCATCCTATTTACAGGGCAGTTACATTCCATAGTTTCTTTTTTTTCATTGTCTATGAAATCAAAAGGTATTCTGAAACTCCAAAACAGTTTTCAACAAGCATATACCACCAGTTAGCCAGATTTTTCCTTTTATTTATTTATTTTTAAGGAAATGCAAGGAATTGAAAAGTAATTTTTATTTTTGATATTTTACTATATTTAAAAAAAATATTTAATATTTATGCAAGAAAAAGTTTTTAAAAACAATTTAAAAAAATTAAAATAAAGAATTTTTTCTCCAAATTTAATTTTACTTCGCAGTTAACTTAATCTTAGTATTTTACACATAATTCAATAGAAATTTATTGAAATCTGTGTTTTAAATTAATTTGGGCTTTAATTGGTTAATTGAAATTGTGTCAGATTCTTGCACCACACTAGATCCATGATTTTTGAAATGGAGTTGCGATCACCCCTGTTACAGGATAAAGATAATTGAAAAGTAAGACACAAAATATAAATCCAGAAATCTAAATTTTCAAGAAAGGTGTACAAGACTTTCTTTTTTTGTCAAATTGATAATTATTATAATAAGGGCCATTCTCACAAAAAAGGTGCTTTTTACAGTCCCAGGGTGATAAAAATTAGAAAATCAAACAAATGTCCTAATATTTTCATTCATATGTATGATTTAAGTTTTAAGAAAGCTATTCAATTTGTTTCTACTAAAATAGTTATACTATTTAACTCTCATTTTTCATTGAATATAAGACAAAAGTCCCCTCCGTGGACGTCCCTACATCTGAAACGCAAGAAAATTTTTACTTATACTCAAATAATTAAAGAATTTTTTTACTTTTTTTCCCTTTAGTATTAACTAATTTAAAGTCTCTAGTTAAGATCTAACTTAATATTTTAATATATATATCTAATTTTTACTTAGGAATTAATTTTTAAACTTTGCCCTTGGAAAATTAAGTTTCCCTCCATGGACAAAGAAAATAGCTTAAAAAAATATATCATAAATGGCAGCTCATGTCAAATAATCATGAAAGGATTTATAAGAGAGGCAGACAATTTGTTCTTTAAAGAAAAATTTGTGTTCTTTACAAATTTATTGAATATATTCCAATTTATTAATTCCATTTAGAGCTTGGTAAAGTTCCACTTGGTGGACATCATAAATAAGTTAAGAAAAATCTAATTTATAATTAAAATACAAAATTTTGATAGATTTAGTATTGAATTTAATAAAAATAAGTGTACCACTTTAGCCACATAAAAATCAAAGCATTTAAAAATTCAAAACTTAGTTTTCGTCTCCTCCAGGGAATTCCCCTCTGTGGACATGGCATCTCCACAGAGAGGATGGCATTGTTAATGAAAGATACAATATCTCAAAAATCATGATACAGTTAGATAAATTAAAATAATATCAATTAAAAGTTCTTTGGTAAATATTTTTAAAGAAATTTAGTGATTCTCTTTTGTATTTTTTAAAAAAATAAAATTGAAATTATATGCTCAAGAAGAATAAGATAAACAATTCATATACAGTATTTACAATATTAAAGCTTCAATAATGTATAAAAAACATTAATAGCTAAATTTATTTTTAGAAAAAATGCGAATACCAAAAAATAAAAAGCAGTCAGATGCTCAAATTCCAAAGAGAAGAGAGTAGAAAAAAACGTAATACGAGACTTAATAGATTGTTTATTAATAAATAAATATATGATATTCCTTAATCTAGTGTATAATTGATTAATTTCGTGCAAAATGTTGACTTTCATTTATTTGGAATTGTTTGTAAATATTAAACTAATGCACTGTCGGTGACATTATTTAAAAAGTTCTATTTATTTTAAAATGTTAAGTTTTCTTGCACTGATTTTTAATAACTAATTTTATTGTTTAATTATAAGAAATAAACCTGTACCATATCTGCCGAATAATTAGTCAATTATGCTTTCGTTTAAATGTAAAAGTACCGTTGACTATCATGTCTCCTTCGTCGACAGGTAAAAGATTTGAAAAAAAAAAAAAAAAAGCAGTGAAAAATAAAATAGAAAACTTGACTACTAATATAGGTTTTTTTTATTAAGCTTAAATGGAAACATCCATGCAATTTTTAAGATTTTTGCATGCTTTTGTTTAACAACTTTTTTTTAGCTATTTGTACCTTTTTTGCGAGAATGATCCATAACTAGAATTCTTTTGCATCTGAATACAAAAAATTAAAGCTCTTTTTATAAAATATGTTTTGATAGTTTGTAATGTAAATTTAGGTTGCAGCTAAATCCTTTTAATCTGCAAATAATAATGAAAAATTAAGTATTTGAAACCTTAGTTCAGTGTTGAAAAGTTGATCTTTTAAAAAATTAAAATGGAATGAATTAAGGCATATTTTTTTAACCTATGCATAACCTTTTAATTCACTAACATTCAGCGAGATGTCAAGAAGTTTTCTTAACTGCAGAATTTTTAATCTTACAATTTCTTTCAGATCTGAAGCAAGTGGTAGTGAATCCTCTAATGACAGCCTTTTGTCAGAAGCAAAACATGATGACACTACTGAAAAGGAGGTACCAATGATAGTACATTCAGAAGAGGAAACATCATTGAATGCCAGTCAAGAAAATCAGCAAGTCTCATCTAATGTAGATGCAACACCTGATCAGATGTCACTGAATGTAATCAGAATGCAAGAGGAAACTGAGGCTCTACAAGACCAGGGCACTGTGAATACAAATGCAACACAAGAGCTAGCGTCTTCACGTGCATCTACAACAGAAGAACAGATGACATCAAATACAAATGCAGAAGCTAGCTGCAGTTCTTCAAAAAATGATGATGAAAAAGAAACAGATTCATCTGGGAAAGTAAAAAATAATGCCGATTCCCAACCTGCTGTAGAAGCTGAAATGGAGGTAAATTACATTAAACATTTCTTTTATTTGTTTTATAAGAACTATGATTAATAAAAAGGAGGTAATTCAACTTCAAGGCTGAAGTAATGTTGGCCTGAAATATCACTGTTCTGTTAGTGTATCACCTGTCAAAATGCATACATTTTTGCCAACTACATTGTGTATGGATTCTGTATTTGGTAGCTTTAGCAAGCAATTTAGCTGCTATTGAAATGACAGTGAAGTAACAATTTCGTATGATCGTTTTTTGGATCCTTTCAAAAGTAAAAAGTTTTAATTAATTACAAAACAAACTTAAAAGAAAATAATCCCAAATGTATTGACAGTAAAAGCTTATATGTAACAGGTTCCTTAAGATTGTTATGTTAGTTTAAATGCTTGTATAAAAAATCATCGATTCTTTTCTATTATTGTTCGACTAATTATAAAAGTCCCAATGCATACCAATTTTTTAAATAAAAAAGAAATAATAGAAAAAGAATTATGAAAGGATGATTATAATGCATAAAATTGTCATTCAGTGCCTTAGTTTTCCTTTTAGCACCCATTTCCTCCAAATAAGCTACCTAAAGATATAGCTTACGCAAAAAGTCTAAACTGTTTTGCAAGCCGATAGATTTACTCGTTAAGGTACTGGATGTGTGCATGCTGAAAATTCAAATTAGAACATATAAATAGCTGATACTTTTAGAAAATATTATTAGTGTAAAAAAAAATGGGATTCTTAATTTGAAATTAAATTGTTTTTAACCTTAATTTTATTTTGTAGAACAGGGCTTCTTAACTGTCGGTTTCAAGTCCAGTAGAGTAAGGTATAAAAATATTGGGACTGCTGAAAATTCTGAAGTGCCTTGCGTTTGTTTCTGCAAATATCACTTATGCTTGAAATTCGCTGAAGAACTATTTTAACTCAAATTTCTTAATTTTCATATGCATCACAAAAAAAGGGGAGAGGTTAGGTCATGAACAGATTAAGTTTGAGAAACCTTTCTAGAGTATAAATGCTTATTTTATGCAAACATGGGAGAATTTTAATACATTTCTTAAATTACAGGATGTGGATCTTATGTCTTATGAGAGTGCTTCTGAATTGGAGAGCTTGGGCTTAGAAAGGTTGAAGGCAGTGTTGATGATTCGAGGACTGAAGTGTGGAGGCACTATTTCTGATAGAGCACAGAGATTGTGGAAAGTCAGAGGACTGGAGCCACATGAATACCCATCTAATCTACTAGCCAAGAATAAGAAGTGAATAAATATTACAGAACTGTACTGTTTTGTGGTGTACATAATAAATATTCTATTTTTATTTTAAATAAAGGTTTATTTCTCTCTATATATATTTTAAAGTTGCATGTTTTTATTAAAAAGCACTGAATAGTATATACTATATCTCAATAAGAGTCCAAATACACTGCCCCCTCCTTCCTAAGACATTTTAGTAAATTTTTAAAACTACTGGCACCACAGAATAAATCTCATTTTTATATAAAGAGGATGTCTGCATAATAACGCATTATGTTATTCGGGATAAAAATATCAAGACAACCAATTGATTTTTAAAAGCAGCCGAAAGCTAATTTTCTGCAAAAGTTATTAATAATTTACTCAACATAATTCCATCAAAATCTTTGTATTGTTTGTACCTTTATTTTTAATTAAAGAGAGAAAATATGTTGCACGAAAGACTTTAAACATATCTTAGTTTCTCAAAAAATTACAGACTGTACCAAAAGTTTTTTAAAAACAGCAGAAGGCTAATCATTTCTTTCATAAGTCAATTTTTTTAAAATGATACAAAGCAAATCAACATTTAAATCAATTTTAAGTAACAGGAAACCTCAAAGCAATTTTAAAGTTAATGAGAATTTTCGCTATTGATAAGATAAATATTTTTTAAATATCTCTTTCTCATGTTTTGGCTATAATCAATTTACTAAATAAATCTTGGCTCTCGCCATGTTATTTTCTTGTGCATGTGCAATTGAAGCACAATTTTTTTATATTCAGGTCTTGACATTTTGGCGAGTTACTGATGTTTAGTACCATTAAGGAACCCCAGACCACGCTGCTGAGTAACGAACTTGAATCTTTGCCATTTTGTTGCAAAACGATGCACAATGTCATCCATCATTGAAATGTCACTGTAAACCAGATAGGAAAGGGAGAAGAGGCACACGCCATCACCACATTTTTATTATTTTGCAATTCATTAATCTCGATTTCTACATTCATAATTATTATAGATTAAGGTGGAATATCTGACGTTTAATGTCTGGTCTGGGAGGATTTTCAGAATCATAATTTACAAAAGACTGTGTTCTAATACTGATTAACTGGAATAATTTCAGATATAAATTAAATACAAAAGAATTAGAAAGTCTTAAAAAGAAAAGAAATTTGTGCACTTGAGAACGATTTTTAGAAAACATTTTGAAAAATTAATTAAAATTAAACAGAATGTTGCATGGAAATAGTATTCAAAACACTAGCTTTTCAATGACACCAATTTTAAGATGTTAAAATGGCTTTTGTGCAATAATTTGTGCCAAAGTTATTGCAGAGAAACGTTAAAATTTCGGGTTATTTTTAATTAAAATTTTGAAAAATTCTTTCTTAGAGAGCACCTACTAACCAAGAAGCAACCACCTGCCAAATTTTAAGTCCTAGTGGTTTGGGAGATTTTGTGATAAGTCTGAGTGATTTTGTCTTTTACATAGATTCCTAAAGAAACGAGAACTCAAATGAAAAGACTACAGTAAGAATAACATCTTTATATAACAAAAACACATAAGCGGTCACAAGTATAGAAATTTCTTATTTGCATGTACAGATGTATCAAAAGTACAAAATTATATAATTACAAAAACTAGTTATAAATATATTAAAGAGGTTTTTAAAAAATGTACAAGAATAACTGATAAAAGTCCAATACATGATTTGAGGGAGCTTTTCTCCATTCCACTTGTCGCACACTATGAAATGAACCACTTATGAATTCAAAGTAGAAAAGGATTGTCTCTGCACTGATGCTATGGCACTTGCTGCTTCTGTTAAAAAATACAGTTGAGATTGTTCAGACTGCGAGCCCAGATGGAGATGAAGTTAGAGTTGAAGTCTGCTGGAAGAAAAAAAAATTTGGTCATCAAACACAATAAAAGGAGCATAAATTAGTTACTAATAAATGAGGAAAATTGAAGTAAGAATCTAATATATTCATCGTCCAAAGTCGCTAATGCTCAGGAAAGTGGGCGGGGCTACATACTAAAAGTGGCTTGCCCAGAAGGGAAGACTTCTTTTCTTAGAAGTTGGAGCAGGGGAACAAAAATTTCTTAGAATTCGCTGCGATTTTTGTAGGGGGAAGTGAATTTCCCTTATCTTAGAAAGAGGAAGCGTTCAAGTATTGTTGGTAAACAAATGGATTTCCTTCCCACTGCAAGGAAACGTAGGTTAGCATGAGAGAGATTTGCACAATGGTGAGCGAGACAAATCCAAGAGACATTAAACAGGATGTGTGCTGCAGATAATGAATACCATTGTAGAAGAGAAGGAGGATCTCAAGAAAGAAAGGCAAAAACACCTTGCATTTTTTTTCAGAATACTGTAAACATATTCATCAGCAACAAAGTCCGGATATTGTAAATCAATCGCTCTATTTTTGTGAAAGTCAAGTTGAAACATAGCACTTGTCAGTTGATTCATCAGTTCTGCTTTTTATGCTTTTTTTTTTATTTCTTAAGCATTCTAGTTATCTACATTTTATTTTCTTTAACAACTTTTGTTAGTAAATCTGTGACAATCAAATCCGAGATATTGGCAGGCTAAAAGTCTATCTTAGCACAAATCCTCTAGTTAAACTATAAAGTTGCATATCAAAATTTACAGAGATTTTCAATTTAATGAATATCTAAAACTTCCTAAATTCTTGTATTCTGATCATTCTTCAGTTGTTTTTTTGAAAGGATATTTCCATATATATATATTTTAACTAAACAGTCATTTAATGTTTTCAATTTTCCTAAGCAACAACATGAAATACTGAACATGCAATTCCTTATATTAGAATGTCCCTTACATGTGTACTCTCTTTTAGTGGATATGATGAATATGTTCATCAATTATCTGTTTAAGATGCTTCATTATTTCATTGGTTTCAAAACCAATATTATTCAGTTATAAGCTCAATTTTAAAGAATATAAACCCCAAAATTAGTTCTTAAAAACAGCAAAATATTTTTGAATTCAACCTTCCATTATTTGTACAATTGAAAATACTATTAAAAACTGAACATTTAGAGCAAAATAAGCAGTCAGTTTCAAATAATCTTACACTCATACCAAGTAGAATTGCAGTTCATTCACTAGACATTTTAAGAATAGCAAATATATATATATATTGATAAACACAATTTACAAACATCAATTTGTTTAAAATATTAAGATACGCGGTATGAAATCCAATTTAAATTTCTAAAATTGAAATTCTGCAGAATATATTCTCATAACATAGTGACTGGAAAATGTCCAGGTGAAATAAAACATTTGAATGCTGCGAGACATCACCTCTGTTGGTGCAGCTTCTAAGCTGGCATAGGAAGCTCGAGAGAGAAGGCTGTCGCTCCTCTCAACTGTCTTGAAGCGATTCACACTTTCTATGTAGCTGTCTCCAGAGGTACTCAAGTCCGTGAAGATACCACTCTCTTTAAGGGACAATAAAAGAAAAACATGCAACACATATTTTTAACTCATGCAAAATCAAAATAAAACTGGGATAAACAAAGTAATTATGTCATCAATTTACTATAAAAACAAACCTATGCCATGCTTAATACTAAAATAGTTCAAAACAATCCATTCAAATGAATATGTAAAATGAAATAAATATGTAAAATAATAATGTATACATTAAACAAAATATAGGGGTATGAAAACTTAAAAACACTGTAACATGAAAAAAAATTAATGCATGCATTGTCAAAGAATGCTTTATAAGTTGCTTAACAATTTAAAAAGTTCAAAAACATAATTACATTTAATTTGATTTACATCTTGGTTTTTCAATGTTTATGCACTTCATAATATAATACTTATTGGTTTCTCTCGTAGCTTTATAATGTTACCACCTTTCCTCCTGCCAAATTATTAAAATTCATTTATATGTTGATTGTTATTCTAATTTTAATTGAAAGCTCCGCCAGGTCACTTGAGTGACAAGATTATTATTATTATTACTACAATTCTTAGATATTACCACAATCTTTTTAGAAGATGATGGTGGTATGGTATCGATTACATGAATTTGGATAAGGTAAAGTTTTACAAGAAAAACAGAATTTAATATACATATATAGCGGAGCTTTATTCTTCCTACTGAGATGAAAATGTCGATAACTTAGAATATTCAGGAGTGAAAATGTCACAGAAAATATATGGAAACCTGTATACTCTGAATTTTTGAATACCAACCCAAGATCCATATATTTTTGACTTAATTTCTTGGTACGATATAAAATTGTAACAACCCAACTTCAGTATATTGCATATTCTGTTTAATAAATATAATTAAAAACTGTACAAGATTCCATATGGCAACCATTCATAATTACTATGAAAATATTGGAAAATCCAAAATCTTGATTTTTTTTTAAGGGCGACTTGGATCCAATACATCAAACACATTATCCATATGTCCACATGAACGTTTTAAAGAAAATTAATCAAAATAAAATAAATAATACAAATAAAATTATTTGTTAATTGAATAACCTTTGTACTTAAAAATAACTCGACAAAAGTCTGTCAACTTAAAATAATCCCTTACCTGCCGAACACTGAGACTGTTGTGCAACCGACCTCCTCTTGTCGGTCTCTGTTTCCTCAACTTCCTCCAAGGGATTGGAGGTGTCATAGAAGATGGAAGTTCCCTGACCCTCACCTGAAGAGGAGGAGCCTCCAAGAGAAATTATAGAAAGGGGACGGCGGCGAGGTTCAGGGTTGTTATTGAAATTATCAGAACTGGACACTGCTATGGAGTTACGAAAACGAGGTACTGCAATGAAATATAGGCATTTTGAACTTATTTTCAAGATATAATACTCAACAAAAAAGCTAAAAAAGAATATCAAAGAAAATATTTCATAAAAAACCATACACATTAAAATTAAGGCATCAACTCTCCATCAGTTGCAATAATTTTAATCCTTAAATGTTTCAATGTATCTCATAGATATAAAATCTATTCTATGATATTTTGATTCAGTTTTGCTAATTTTTTCTTTAAAATAATTTGTTCTAATGAGAATATAAATAAGTATTCAACAAAAAAGAAATCAAATTTCAATGCATCAAAAACTGCTAATAGATGCAGATAGCAAGCCTATCTAGTAGAAATAGCAACTTACAGAGAAGAAAATGCATTGAACTATATTTACTACCCTATTTATAGGAATTAGTGAAGAATAAACATTTTATCAAAAAATATAGAATTCAAATGAGTAAAGTATAACTTAGTCCATAATTATATTAAAATTTGTTTCGTAAATACTTAACAAATGCATATTATCTCATTAACTTGACATTATAATTTCATAGCTGTTTTCATGATATTTCAAGATTTTTAAATATAAATAATTTTTTTATTTAAAATACTATAAAAATAGTATTTTCCTTCAAATGCTATAATTAAAAAAATAAAAGTGTCATGAAGGTAAACTGCCTTATTCTGCAGTTGGATATTTGTTACTTTATCTCCATTTAAAATTAGTAATCACAGGTAATCCTTTGTTCCAATCATTTTCAAATTCTTTTCTTTACTATCTAATTCAATATCTGTTTTGTGAATGTACGGCCAAATTGATTCAACTAAGAATGCATAGAACATTTCAGATATTTAGGAATTTCATTAAATTTTTCTACTGTATTATAAAATATGGTAAAATTAAGTCATTCACAGACAAGTTTAAAAATGCCATAATTCAATATAAACATGAAATATAGGCACAGTTCAATTGTTAAAGCACTTTATTTTTAGCACAACAATATAAAGAATCCTCCTAAAACATAATTCACCACTGAGGTAAGGTAGATAGTCCATAAGAACAAATGAGTTATAATTAATCATTAAACTGAATTTTCCCTTAAATTTATTCAATAATTTCACCATGTAACGGAGATTATTAGCTTCCATCATTATTTCTCCTGAATTCATGTGTATAAAATAGATTACTAATAATTTACAGGAGAAATTAAAATCATAAATATAAACATGTTTATTACCTTTATTGAGCTGTTGCAGACTTATTGAACGGTCACATATTTGGTCTTGGCTGGGAGTAATGTCAAGGCAGGGCTTGTTCCCAATTCCCATCGAAGACATTTCTTCCAACCTTAAATCTTTGAAAGGGGAAAGTAACAGGTAAATATAAAAAAGAAATCATAGTAGAAAGTTTCTATAGGGCCTATTCTAAACATAACAAGGGAAATTTTTTTTAAAAAAATGTATATTTTGTAATGGTTTATTTTGTATTTTATGGAGCCCTTTCTAGGCCATGCTGAACACAGCAAATTTTATTTTAAATGTAATCACATTTATTATAAAAATCCTGAATAACAATTGATGAAAAAATGAATTACAATGAAAAGTCCTCACAAAATGAGTTAAAATACATACAGAATTCTTTACAACACAGTCAAATGTATTCCAGTGGTCTATAAATAGGAAGAACTGAATTTAGGGCCAGGATTCCTTTTTATAAAAAAGCTATTTATTAAAATGTGCAACAAATTATTATAATTATTTGTTGTGTAGAGTTTTCTTGGATTTCAGATAAAGTCTTTTTTCCCCAACTTCAAGCAGGGGGTTTCGTCTGAGGAGGGTCATTCACCCTTTTCGTCGTGGGTGGGTGTTTGTGCTTTTTTCTCCTGACGGAGCGCCCCGTTCCTAAAGAAAATAAAAATAAAAAAAATAGAGGGGTCCCTTCATGGGGTGACTGGAATTTGGTGGTCATCGGTCTCAGACAGAGAGGTTTTGGCTTGGAAGAAGAGAAGACACTGCCCGTTGGCCCTCGGCCGGGGTGCGAAGCTTTTGCGGAGGAATGGTTGTCGGGCTGGGCTGGAGATGCAATTTTTTCTTTTAACAGTTAACCCGGGTGGAGACTGATGCTCCTGTGCTGCAACACTTGTTAAGCAGGGGATAAAGAAAAGGCAATTTCTAATGAGGGAAGCCGTGCAGATTTTGATATTCAGCGAAACCACTATGCCTGCGAAACAAACACCTCAGCAGCCAAATGAAGGAAGGAATGATGAAGTCGGTCCTGCTGGACCCTCCCTCGGACCGTCCGGAGTTGGTAAATTTTAATACCTCATCGTGCCGTGCCTTAGCCGTTCTTCATTGTACCCACAATATAGAACTGGCGCTACGCCATGTCCTGTCAGTTCTGAAATTAAGGAACCGTTGTGGAATCATACTCAACAATAGCCCCTGTGAAACTACAGTTACCGTGTATTATATTTTTCTGATGCACACATTACTAAGGAAGTTGGTATCCAGTGCACTGCCATGTCCAACCTGGAATATGAACAGTTAAGTGTTTGACATTTAAAATTCTATCCTGACTATGTAAAAATAAATATGGTAATCCTAATTGTATTTTAAGGGGTAGTAATTGATAATAGTTAAATTAACGAAATAAAAATTGGTAATTGGAAGAATTATGAGGAACTATCGAAGGGTTAATTTGATATATGGAAGTCATGATTAATGGTAATCATATAGATGTTGCTATGCGTAATTTTGAATAATTTGCTTAAGTGAAATATATATGTGTATTTATATAAAAAAAATGCAAGTAATGTAAGGTAAATATTAAGTCATTCAGGATTCAAAAAAGTGCTAAAAATTTATATATACATGTGCATAAATAATAATATCTAACAAGTTCAACTCAATATGGATTTAAGTTTTCACATGTGGATTTGACTTGGTGATATAATTAAAATTAATTGGTTCTTATTGCAGTTTAATCGAAAGTTTAAATGATTTGCAAAGATTTTCTATACCCTCTTAATTCATTGAAGATATAACCGTTAATAGAGTTGAACATATTGTTAATATAAATTTTAAGAAATTGAAATATATGTGACGGTTAAATTGATGAAGAATAAAGTGTAGAAAACCTACTTATAAATCATTACCTTATAATGAGATATGAAAATAGCATTTATGTATTGGTGTATATATTAAATTACATTTGAATGTCTGATTACTATTCGTTACATGATATGTATGTTCTAAGATGTTAATATAGAAAAGGATTAATGACAGGCATAAAATCTATTAATAAAAAGTTTAAGGATAGGATAAACAGGAATAAATTAAGATTATTGGTTGGTGGCCACTATTTAAAAATTTCTTTTATATGAGCTTGATATTAATGAGATAAAATTAAGTTGAATTAATGCTGAGGATGCAGTAAAGTTAATTCAATTTTGAAAGTGGATTGATGTCTTTTATAAACACTGGGTCGACCCTAAGCTAAATTAATACATGAACAATTACTTATTTTTTATTATTGTGTGTTATTCCATTTAGTTTTAATGTTTGTATTTTGGTATTTATGTGAAGTATTATCCTTGATTATAAGGCAAAATGAGTTGTGAGAATTTTGTTTGTAAGATGATACAGATAATGTTGATTTTTAATAAATATATTAGTTAAAAGCAATTTGGTCTCTGATTTTTCTTCACCTCCTTAATGACAATGATGGAGGTAGCTATTTGGAATATTCCTGGGTTAACATTATAAGAATAACATCTAATTATATATAAAAAAAAACACAGTGCAAACTAAAGATCTTTATGAATTGTTTTGGTGTTGAATTTGGTGATTATTTTAAAGATTAATTAAGAGCTGAAATTAAATTGAAGTTATGCTAAATTGTGACTAGAAATGAATTAATTATTTGTTTGATCAAATGCTATTATACTTGCCTTGCACATGTAAATATGATTTAAGATCTAAGATGGCATGAATCTAAAGGTAAGTGAATTGAGTAAATGGAGTATTGTTTTTTTTTTTAGTTATCTAGATACTGGGAGTAAGAAGGTATAATTAGTAAAAAATTAAAAAGTTTATTGTTTTGTATTAAATTAAAAGTTCATAAATTTGTACTCTTATAACATCAATTTTAATATAAAAAGATTAATTAAATCATCATAATCTTTAATTCTTTACGACATAATGTAGGCATATTTCAGATAAACACCACTGATTACTTGAAAGAATTTATGGAATATACAATTTTAATGTCTCCAGCAAAAAAATTCCTCAATTTTACTTCAAAAATATACTCTATTTGAATATTCAAATAGTGAACAAGATGATGGAAGAGGAAAAAAAGAGAGCAAAAGGCTGAAGGAGATGCAAAAATATTATAGCGCAATTCTTAACAAAATCAATTTGTATAGATATTGAAACATAAGAGGATAATAAAACAATTACGAAGTACATGCTTATTATTATGCTTTCCACTTACTTATAGGAGCAACTAAAGAGAAAAATTAACTTAATTTTTAAAAAAGTTCCAATTTGGAAAATTGAAAAATAACCACAAAGTGTATTATTTCTTAAAATATAAATATTGATTTAGTTCAGTTAGATTAATACACTTTTTAAAAGCTATATGAGGCCATTTTGGGATGGACCTTGTTATTTTGAAACATGGTCAAACAAGGACAACACCTGAATCGGCACACTTTCTCCAAACTTCCACATCACGCAACATTGAACTTGCAACAAAGGAAGTAAATGTAAAATCATACTTTAGGTGTCATTAAGCATATCTTAGCAGATTGCATATTCAAGTACAAGTGGTTATAGAGTTATTTACAAAAGGGCAATGAGACAAAATACTCCTAGAAAATTTCACTTGAATGAATACTGCTTATAACTTGAATCACACTTACTTCTGTTTCTTTCTGCTTGCTTCCAAAGTAACCCACTGACCTCTTCCACCCAAGCATTCTTGACTTCAGCAGAGGGGGCTTGCAACAACCATAAGTCCTGTGTTTTGCACTTGCGGAACCAGATCTCAAACTTGGTGGCACTTTCACTCACCTGTGCTGTCAGACCCAGGTCGGATGTCTGCAATGTAAGTAGGTATTCGATAAAACACATAAGCTGGGTACAGCATGTTGATGATACCAATGTACAATAAATATTATATTTAATTAACATTTCAAGTCTTTTTGAAAGCTAAAGGGAAAACAACAAAATCTTATATTCCATTTTTTATGATAAGCTACTATAAATAACAACCAACTAACCAGTAATGTGCTTTAAAGCTTTGACATCTGACGTTCTTACAATGAATTCTTCAAAATAATAATACAATTAAGCTTCTTTTCCCCAAACAAATAAACATGGCTATTCACTGAGCTGAAGTTGCTTGAAGATTACTGAATAACTAAGTTAGCAATGAAACGCTATGTATAACTGGCATTTTATTCCTTCATCTAGTAATTCGCTCCTAGTTTTTAGATTTTAATAGACAAATTTATGCATTATTGACAAACTGGTATGAATGAAGATATTTTTTATTATCTCATTCAGTGATTTATAACTTGCCTGTGGACAAGATTTTATAAATTGTTTATTTAGAGTATAGTTAAGTGTCAGTTTAATGAATTCCAAAGACCTGAAGTATTTCAAACTTTGATGCTGCTTTTAAGACAGTTCACTGGTTACTTTGAGTTTCTGTCTACTAAAAGGTTTAGCAGCTTATTGAGAACAGACTTCAGATGCAGATAAGCTTTTCTCTGCTTTTGGAATACATGGTACTGTGTCAGAAAAAACAAGAAAATATCAATAAATATTAACTGTTCTCATACTCTAACTTTCTAATAAATTAAGGCATATTTTGACACTATCCCAGCTTCACTTAGTCCAACAATTTTTTCCCCTTCACATTTCATGTCCCTTGTTCTAATTTTGAAATTCTTACTATAATATGACGAGATACTAACAGATTGTGACATGAGATTACATCTTTCATATTCCTAAAAAATAACTCATGCGGGGATTTTTTTAAGAAAAAAAAAATAACTACAGTTATCTTGAAATTGTGAAAAAAGTCTTAAAGAAATCAATTTAACATAATAAATTCGAAGACTTTATAAAAAATACCTTTATGCTGCTTTTGTACTGGTAGTAATCACTGCCCTTGCAGGAAGGGTCCCTTCTGGCCTTGCTGAAAAGGATGAGGTCTTCAAAAAGGAACACGTGGCGCAGAGCTTTACGAGATTTGCCCCCTTGACACACCAGGAATTCATCCTGTCGCAAGAGACGACCTTGCTCTTTAATGTTTACCTACAACAAAGGAAGCATTGTAAATATACCCAGAACTTGCAACCAAATTCAATTAGCGTTCAAATGAAAATAAAAATAAATGCTTACATCACATTCCCGAAGGGCATCCATTGCTAATAGGTCATTGCCATGCCTCAACTGAAAGCGAACCATCTCCTCTGCAGCCTGTAAAGAGATATCATACACTTCAGATAAATGTTAGAATTTAATTAAGAATATAGCTACAGAAGGAACATAAGGCTGTACAGATTAACTGTCATAATAGGAAAAAAGTTTTTATGGAGCCATGATGTTTTACTGTGAAAATGGAATAAAGAGACATGGGATTTATATATGTCTTGAGACACCTTCTAGTCAAAAACAGTGCAAGTTAAATACAACACACATCACAACAATCAACATGTTAATCCATTAATGTAATGAAAATACCTAATAGAATCATATATTAAACTCATAAACCTACTTAGAAAACTACAGCAATTAAAAATGCAGACTAGTCAATTAACAAATAAATAACACATTTTCTCTTTCAATGAATATTAAAGCATTTTATATTTCAGATTTCACATAAAAATGTATTATATTGAGGCATTTTGAAATTACAGACATGCCTTTTAATTCAACTTCAGTAAGAGTTTTAAAGTAATGCATCATTCTGCTCAATATTTAAAAGAAAGTAATTGTTGTAATAATGAGGCTACTATTTTTTAAAGTAATTTCTCTTAAAGATTTTTTAAAGCTTAAAAAATCTTTTATATTAAAAAAAAAATTAGAATTACATTTGGGTACTTTTACCTTAGCCCAAAAAGCAAGCCAAAAAATCATATGCCACAAAACTTGCTTTTTTTTGCCAGCTCTGTGTGGTAAAATCATAGTACTAGGCTCTTGTGTACATTTTGATAAGTGAACAGAAAAGCAATAAAAAATAGTAATAATAATATAAATACTGCCATCCAGTTAACAGATGAATACATGTATTAGTTTTAATGATGAACATCTCTAATAAAAACCATAAGAGAAGAAATTGGTTTAATAAGTACCTTAAATAAGTTGAGCAAAATCAATCAATACAAATAAATAAAAAATAAATACTATGCCTTTAAGTTATTGTAGTAATCACTGTTAGTTTCTGGGCACTCTTTGAGCAGCTGCTTGAGCAACAGAGCATATTTTCCCATGCGCTGGACTGGCTTCAGTAAGTAGCTGGCCAAATCCATCTTGTCTTCAAGCTCATGCTGCTTTTTCTGAAGTTGTTTTTTGAAATAGGAATTATTAACTCAAAAATAATTTAAACATGATTCAATTTCAATAAAAATTATTAGGAATAAGATAAATTTATGTTAAATTGTTTTTTAAATACAATAATGATAAATAAAATCTGTACCTTGAAAAAGCTGTTACCATATTCAGCCATCAAGCTATCAGACTTGGGTTTGTTTTTATTATACAATGCATATAAATAAAATTGACTCTCCTAAAAAAGAAAATAACAAAAAACTAATTAGAAATAAATTTAGTAATTTTCATAACAATAACTAGAAAAGAACTATGTAATTTATTTAAATACTACAACACGTTTACTGCCATTTAGGACAAAGTTACTAAAAATTCATTCGTGCATTTATTTGAAATGCTTTCAGACACACTGTATCAGAAAAATTAATGAAAAATATTAAAAATAAAAGAGGACTAAAGGTAAAAGATTGCAGTTAAAATAATTAGGTTTCTCGATTAAGAAGTCAAACATTAAAAGTTCAAATTATTTTAGAAGAAAACAAAGTACATGTTACAAAAATATATTTAAAAAAAATAATGATAATTCCAGTAACACACATTAATTAGATTCTGGAAGATAATTTTTCTTTCTGATTTAAAAAAATTCTCTCCAGTAAAATTTAAAAGAATGCTTTGCTGAAAATACAAAAGAAAACTTATAGACCTGCCAGTTGGCAGTAAAACAATTAACAGAATATTTGAAGTAATGAACAACATTAATCACTGAAATCTCATATAGTATTGACTACATCTTCATTTTGCATAAGAAATAGTTTGATTATAATGAAAAATATCACAGGCAAATAAAACGCAAAAATGTTAATCACTAAACAAAATAAATATTGATTTTTATTCAAGTTAGTCTACTCCCCCTACATTAACTTATTAACATTAACTTAATTTTATAAAACCAATGCAGCAGCAAAACAATAAAATTTAAAACAAAATACTGAAAACAAAGTACATGTCACAAATATATATATATAAAAATAATAATTCTATTAACAAAACTAAACAAATTAGCTTTTATAAGAATGTTTTTTTCCCAATTTAAAACTTGAAATAATTCTCTCTGGTGAAACTTAAAAGAATGCTTTACTGAAAATACAAAAAAAAACAAACACCTATAGACTTATCAGTTAACAGTAAAACAATTAACGGTACATTTGAAGCAATGAACAGCATTAATCACTGAAATATCACATGGTATTGGCTACATCTGTTCTTGTGTAGTTTGATTTTAATGAAAAATAAGAACTATATCCCAAAAATGTTAAATCATTAAAATAAGCAACAAATTATTTTGTTCAAGTTACAGTTTACCCCTCCCTTCAATATTAACTTTTTCAACCAATGCAAGAAAGTTTAAAACAAAACTTCGGAAAATAGCACCAGATACTTTGCTGGAGATCCAAAAAATTTCGTCTTGTGGTTAATTATATAAATTCTCTAATTAATTCATACAGCAAATCAGTAGAGTTAATAACTTGTTCACAGCTTTTTTAAAGTTATCAGTTTTAATTTAACTTTTTTAATTATATGATACTGCAAAAAAGGTATAAAACTCAGCAAGGACTATGAACATATCAAAACTCAAAATACAACATAAAGTTATCATATTTGAGAAAGATGCCCTTCAGCCAACTCTTATTAATATTTTGCATTTTTCTTTTACATTTTTAATATATTTATTTTTTCACAGTAACTACTTTAAATTTATTGGCATAAAATATAATATTTTTCATAAACTTTTTACAGAAGATGCTCATAATTGTAATAATATCTCAGTAAAAAAAATACACATGTTTTTAATTAAATTTCTTATAAAACTTTTATAAATTCAAGATAAATATATATGTAATTATTGTCATAATACAAAAATACATATGAATTTCATAAACAGCTAGAATTCTGCAAAATGTTTCAATGAGCAGTGAACTGACATTGAAAGAAAGCGAACTGCCATTACACCACAAACAAAACACCAAAGCAATCTTTTGGTAATAGACAGCACTTTTCTAATGCAAATGAATAATTTCTCTTCAGTCTAAGCAAGCCCTGTTGTTAGGTTACAGAAGCCTTGGCCTTGTTTTAATAATATTTAGAGAAAGTATATGTTGACAGAACTATATTCTGAGTATTATGCATTAAAAGTAAACTTTTTAAAACATTTAAAATGCTCAAGTTAACAGTGAAAAGATTGAAACTAAAAATATAATGAATAAAGTCATACATATTTGAGAAAACATTGCCCCACAGAATAAGGCATGGATTCACACTGCTCTAGCTCTTGCAAGAAATAGCAGTTGTGAAATTCGTATATCTTCTCAATGTTGCCAAATATGACATTTCGTTGGCTCCTCAAAACTTGGCTCACATTACTATTTTGAAGGAGTGGTACATAATTCTGAAAGAATATAAAAGAGGTATTTTAACTTTTATCTCATATATATAACAGAAAATAAAAATCGCCCAGGAATAAATAATTTGAAGGCACATACCTCAATGATGTAATTAAGGGATTTGACATAGTCTCTTTCTGTCTGGATCATTTCCATCATGACCAGTTTTAGAGTTCGACTACAAAAAGGGGAAAAGATAGACAAAGGATGAATGAACAATTCAACATAATATCATAAATTATACAGAAACAAAAACTAAATATTTGCAAAGAAATAAATCAACATTTATGTCACTCAATGAAAACTCTGCAATGCAAATTCTCTCCTTTTATTATGAGTGTTTTCAGAATGAATGATTTATTGAAATCTGACAGCTTATTATACACATGTATTTATTAAATCTCATCTCCAAAATATTAATCCGCTCATAGATATCATTAGGCTAAAATTAGATTTTATTGGTAGTTTTTTAAATCATGCAGGATTTTTATTAAAACTACAAGCTTTTAAACCACTGTGTTTATTCATTATACATTAGTATGTGCTGTTTAAATAATAACAAAGATTATAGGTGGAGGTTTCTTAGCTTAACCAAGTAACTGGTCAATTTATTCTACTATACAGTTAGATGACACATATTTTGAGAGTGTGTTATTTTGATTCATCTAAAAGTCCAAAAGAACAAATAAGAAATTTATGGATACCAGTAATGTTTGTATCAAAATATAATGTATTTCAATAATTTTAACTTAATAGTTTTAAAAATATGATACTTTAATGCATGCGCAATGTGAAGGGCAATCGATTAAGTAATTTGAAATGAAGGATAGGAAATAATAACTAAATAAAAATAATAATTAAAAACCTAATGATGCAAGAATAAGGGACACACCCTCAAATGTCAAAAGCAAGAACATAAGGCATCAAGGTGATGCTTATGAAATATGTAAAAAATAAAAAAGCTTCCATTATCAAGATGGTGAGATGCACCTGACAGAATCACAGTGACATGGTGACAATGTCACTGGACAGCAAAGGTTTCCTGTAGAAAAATGTTCAATCTTAGAAACAAATTGTATTTTTGGGAGAATTAACATATTCATGCAAAAACGTCGAGATTGTTTTGCAGAACAGTTTCATTTTCTGCAGAAGATGAATCTCTTTCAAACATTCCACATCAGATAAAATGGAAATTGACCTTTCACTTTTTGGGTGTGTATATATGCGTTTTATTTAAACGCTAAATAAAGCTGGATTTTCTAAACTAAATATTTTACTTTATTTATGACTTACTCTTAGATTTGTCCATTGGTAAATTCTTACTTCACGGAACATTCTTGCAGAAAGATTTTGGAATTAATGAAGCTTGTCACAGAAAGCATAATAATTTTCTGCCACAGAGGCAAGACGCAATATTCAGAATGCACTTACTTATTGGCAAGTTTGAAGTTTTCCATTTCCGATGTTTTCCCAGAGAGTAGCTCTTCAAAGTCTGAGCAAGAAGCACATCGCATGAGATGAGAGTTGACAGGAGCAGGTTTTGTAAGCTCTTCTGGGTTAGAAGATGTGTAATTAGCACTCATGGGTCGGCTGCTCTCTTGCAGAGATCTGTTTCAGTAAGACCAGATTAATTTTTCATTATAATAATTTTATAAATACTTTAAAGATACCTTGAAAAAACTGTTTCAATCTTTCATGATACTTATGGTCAGTTTTATGAAAAATAATTCAGTAGTGACATTTAATTGAAGGTGTTAATAAATCAAAACAGTTAAAACTAATCTACAATCAAAGACAACTTAAGTTGATAGCACCTTGAGAAAGTTACCAGTGACTAAATTTCAGGTGAATGACATAAAATATGCTTCTACACGCCTTGGGACTACCAAATAATCAAATTTTTGTTTTTAGTATATTTTCATTTTAAGGAAAAATAAATTTATATTCAAATATAAGAATTATTTTTAAATATGATAGAAACAAATTTTGGACTGTTTAAATTGAGTATAATGAGTCTACTCCATGGCCTTCAAAATATTGTTAAATTGATCTTACATTGTACCTTGAGTATAAAGTTCACAGATTTTATTCAAGGTATTAAAGAATTACATCTATAATTAAATTAATGTAAAATAATTATTAATAACATAAATGGATAAGAGTGAGTTATTTTATAGCATTCTGGATATTAACAGCATAATGAGAGAAGCTTCAACAATTATCAGTTGTTTTCTGTCTACCTGGCAAACAAGATTCATAAATATTTGAAGTAGGACTAGCCATTAAGGAAGTTTTCACTACCTTAAAGACTAGAAAATACAAGTTAGTTGCATATAAAATCAATTATTTTATAATAAAAATCTTCAGTTAATGTATCACACAATTTTAAAAAAACAAAATCTATCAAAAGTGCCACTGCTTTCTACATTAGTTGTAGAATTTCATTAACCTTTTTGGGACGGACGCCTGCAGAATTGAGTGCTCTCACAGGACGAGACCTGGCAAGCGCGGTTCGTTTCTACATGCCAGAGCAATTTCTCCTGCTAACCCTAACATGCATTAACCACTTAACAGTTTCTTTTTTCTGCCATATTGTATCTAAAAATAAGCATATTTTTTATAAGCAATTTTGTATTGAAATTGATTTTATAAATTCAAATCAGCAGTCAAAACAGTTACAAGTATTGATTTTATTAATGTTTGCTAATTTTTAATTGCAGGGGAAAAAAAGGGCATTTTCACTTAAAGTTGACTTTCATCCAAACAAACATTTGAACTGAAAAAAAAAACAATAGATACCTGACCTAAAAACTGGTTTACACTTGTTTGATATCCAACTTCATTTAGACTGCTCGAGCTACGTACTAGAAACATTGCTAAGTAAAGACCTGCCCGAATGCCATTCGGACAAATCAGGGAAGTCCCCTTTAGCAGTGCCCGAATAGTGTTAGGGCAAAACTGTCAAGTGGTTAAATTTCGTAAAAAGTAAGTGTTATATAATAATGTGTAAAAACACTAAATTACTTAGAAACCCTTTACATAGAAATGAACCCAATTTTAAATAAAAAAATATAGTGTATTTCTCTATAATTGAAAGCACCTAAAGAAACACTAGATTATTGATGCAAAATATGAACATAGGAAAAATATTTATATTTAATATTATAAAATACTTCAAGAAAATTGTACTAGTTAACACTTCAAAGCCTTATGAAAAACTTCTATTTTAGTACTCCATTGACATGACACAATTTGAACTGATATATTAGTACTATTCTCTTCTAATTCAGAATCTGAAGATTCAGAATTATCTTAAGAATGCTAATAATTTATTGTTTTGTTGTTATCATTGAAAAATTCCATAGATGGGTCATTAAAAAATTTACATATTTCCTCCTCGGAAAGATAATGTGTTCTTTTAGTCATGAGTCAAAACTGAGAAGGATAAAACCCTCGACAGAATATTTACCATAAAATCACAACCCAAGCAATAGCAGAAATTATAAACAACCACTACAAAATAGGTTAAAGAGCTCTTTATTATGTGCTTCTCTTTACGCCTGCTAGCAGTTTTTTCTGTTTATAATCGTAAAAATGCAATGATTGTAATACAATAATTCACAAACACTTGACTGACTACAATCTGACCTCGGAGAGAGAAATAATAATGTATGGGACCAATCTTTTGAAAAAAACATGGAATAGTAACGTCATCTGATAGGAAACATTTTGTTCCAAAAGCCCCACACATATGTGTGTCACTCAGCCCTGAAGGGAATCTAGCGCAAACGCACATATGCAGCATTTGTCCCAAAAGGGTTAATGAAAATTTATTAACCTTAAAAGTTAGTAATTATTACACACATAAAATTAATAATTATTAATAATATATCAATAACAAAATAATGTCACTCCCTCGTAACACACTGACAAATTTCTAGCACCTTCTCAAATATCAAGGTTAAGGCAAGACATTTAAGGTTACAGAACCACCATACCTATTTCTTAAATTCACAGTTTCTTGATGCACAAGGAGCCGATTTTGCTCCAACATCCTATTCTGCTCCTTCACTTGCTCTGAGTATTTTTTAAGTTCAGAATCAAACATTTTCCAGTTACCATCCTCCTCTAGTTCAGTTTTAGAAGACAAGCTTGAAGCACTCTGTAGAGCTTTAGAATCCATTGAACTAGTTTGAACATTAAGGTTGGTTAAACTATCACTGCAAAATGGATACGATTTTCTGCCATGTGGTATGCGAGAAGAATCAGTTTCAGAAGCATTTATATTTCCAAGCACAAGTTCATCTGTTAGAGAGCCTCTCTTAGTGAAATAGTCTGTTCGTTTCTTTCGCTGAGAGAGGCCCAGGAGACGCTCTCTGAAGCCAGAGGCTGGATAGTAGCTGCTTGGGAATGCAGTGTAAGAGCCCACAGTTTCTTTTCTGAAGCCAGAGGATGCGTGGCTTCCATTAAAACCATTGAGATGTGATTGTGATGAGGATCGATAAGTCCCATTTGGCGATAACGGGTTCCAGAGGCAAGGTTTTATTTTGAGATTGTCCAAACTTTCATTTATGTTTGGTCTTTCTTCGTAACTTAGGCGATCTTTGGCCTTGATTAGGGTTGCAAGGCGAGCCTGGACAAGATTCACAGTTTCTTCATACTTTGTCTTGGCAACCTGAAGAATAAGGTGAAAAGAAGAGTATAAATTTCAAAATATTGAAGTCAAATTATGAGTGAAAAATCAAACATGTTGTGGATAATGATAAATAGTGGCTATTAGATATAACAATGCACACGCAGAACATTAAAAATGAGCACTTAATCTTCCAAATCATCTTTATCAAAATCTCGCCAGAAAATAACCAATAGTTTATATGAAATAAATGCATACAAGTACAAAAATACATTCAAGCAAGCAATTAATATATCAAACAGAAAGTCAGCTGAAAAGGGATTAAGAGAGAGGAAAATATATTTTGATCATAATCCCTGAATTCCAGTGTGCATTGAATTTTTTAAACTTAATAGTTTAATTTTGAAAAATTAAATAGTAATTATTAGAAATTTGTGCCCAATTTTGGTCAAAATCAAAAGATTTTATTTTAACAAATTACTTTATAAAGTATTAATTAACACATCTTAAAATGTTTTCGCTGCACAGAAATTGCTTTGCTTGCATTATATTAACATTTTTAAAACTGCTATATTTAAATTTATTCAACCCTAATTTTGATGCTAATCTTATAAAAAAATAGGTTCATTCCCAACTGGGGGCGGGGCCCTCAGACATGGGTAAAAGAAGCAGCTAGATGAGTAAGCAGGGCCTCTCCTGCTGCCCAGTGCTGCTGCTCTCTGGGCCCATCACTAATGATGGGTCATACTCCAACAATGGGGGGGGGAATTGCCATATGTGCTGCTTGTAATGGGAACTATTATGTGTTCAAATTCTTAGCTGTATTAATTGTCACGGAAGCCAATCATTAAGTTATCTAGACGGTTTAGTAGGGTAGAGTTTTCTCTTTATGATTGATTATAAATGGGCTTATAATCCAACAATTCCTTAGAGAAAGAAACCATTCAGAGAAATTTTATGTTTCACATGAATGATAATTTATTGATAAAAAGAATAAAGATGCATTGCAGAGTTCTGCATACTTCTCAGAACCTAGATGGTACTGACAAATTACTTAATAGAGCACTTAAGTAATAAACAAAAAAGAAGCAATAGCTATTTAGGATCTCATAAATGCATTTGGTAAAAACGGCACACAACAATCACACAACTCATGCACACAATTCTTCCATGGTAACCTCAACCACTCAGTTCATTGCAAAGGGAAAGGTTACCTGGCATTGGCTGGTAAGTGTGGGTTTATTGAGCCTGATGGTGAGTTGAGCCATCTCCTCAAAGAGCCCATCTTCTAGGTAAGGATGGGTCTGAAGATAGGTCTCCAGTCTTTTCATAATGGTAACCAGGGCATTCACAGAAGTAGTTGAATCCACTTTCATGTGAGAAACAAAGCGCATTGTTTCCAAGGCCCATTCATAGGTCTACACAAGGAAATAACTAATATCAAGCAATGCATGCATTTAAAATCACCCTACAAGCAAGTAGTTATGAAATATCATGCTTGTATTCTACAAATATGGATAACAAACAAACAAATTTGGGTGTAAGTTCTTTGGTTGAGATCTTTTTTCAAATGATAGCAATAATGCTTTTTTCATCCCATATGTTAAATATACAAACTGACAGATATTGAACAGGGTATTTCACAATTCCCTCTTGGTTTTGGGAAGGTTAACAACTATGATGAATAAAACTAAAAAAAAAAATTACATGTCATTATAGAGAATCATTTCAAGTTAGGTTAACTTAACAGGTCCTCCATATATGTACCCTTGATGATCCAGCATGCAGATAATCTCAACATGTAGTAATCAATGCTTGTGACAGCAAGCACATCTCATTACCATCTAGTAAATTCCTTGATTTAAAATTTGAAGTGATTCCATATATATGATAAACATTTTGCTGTATTCATCACAGTTTTTTTTTAACTGTAAGTTCAGATAAATCTCTACATCCTATATATAAATATATTACCTCTTATTGCTTTGCATAATAATAAAAGAAATGCAATAATTTAAAATTACTACACTATGTTAATTTTTTAAGAAAAGTTTAGAACAATAATTTATTACACATTCCATTACATTACACATTAGAAACCAACTTTTATATTTGCAAATATGTGAAGATTTACATTATATAAACACTTTAAATATACACTAGAAAAATTATTGGACCAGCTGAACTTGCACCCCAGATGAAAATAACTGAATTAAATCCATGCTGCCTTAACAATACACTTACATTCTACCAAAAAACAAATACTAAAAGATTAGTAAACTTCAAAAACACATGCAATTAATAGGAGAAGAAAAGGCAGAAAAACAACAGTTATTTAAATTAGGTTTTGTAATTTATATTATACTTTGTCCAATAGGTGATAGCAGCGACTGGTATCTTCCAAAGTCTCTCGTGCGTCTTCCAAGCGATCAGTGAAGTCATCTAATTGTTTCTTTAGATTAGCACTGATTCCATTCTCTTTGTCTGAAGCACGCAATTTTGGAATCTCTTCAAGCAAATCATTGCCCCTTTCGATTTGGCGCTAAATAAAAAGTTCAAAGATGCTTAAATAAACATTTACTTTTGAAATGTATACAAAAAGTGCATATATTCTACTTAGTGCATTAATAGCATAAAAATGTAAGTGGATAAAAATTTCAGTTTTGCAAAGGTACTACAAAAAAAAAAAACTGTTTATTCCTTTTAAAAAATAAAGGTTGCTTTTTATAACACTGGGGGAGGGTGCAAGTATAATCATTTGTGACATTTAAAATGTAAAATTACATTTTTATCACTGTCATAATGGGTTACAGATAGTTCGTAACACACATGACTCAAAATAATCATAACTCAGGATAAATTATTACACATTACAAAATTTTGGACACATTATGAAACTTCTGATTCTAATATCTACAAGTTTCCAGAAGGCATAAGATTTTTATGCTAAACATTTGTACATTTTTATGATATATTAATAGTTTCAAAACTATATTTAATACATAATGCAGTTTCTTCCAAGATATTTTGAGAAATCCATCCAATCAAAAAGTTGCATAGCCCTGAAATAGTACCTTAAGCAATAAAATCTTACCATAGCTAAAAAATAAAATTTCTCAAATTCACTCTCTTGCTCTCGAATGGCATTTAGAGTTTCAGCCAGTGTCTTGTGCTTCTTAAGAGTTTCTTCTCCCTTTCGGTGCAACCATGATAATACCTGCAACAATCCAACAGAATTAAACTTTTTTTTAACATCAACAACTAACTAAAGAGTCATCTCTACCTTATAAGTGCCATTATTGAAATGTCCATCCTTAAAATGTTAATTTTCTAAAGTTTTATAAATACACAGTAAATAGACTACAGGCTTGTGAAGACTAGAATGAACAAGTAAACATATCAGTAATTTTTTATTTTTATAAATAAGGATCATGTGTGACAAAAAGTGTGGGTAAAGTGCATGCAATACAAAAGATATTGAGTCATACTACATCATGTGCATAGGTTAGTCTTAAACTGCATGATCCTCATGTCATTATAAAAAAAAGTTCACATTAGGAAGGAAAACTATAACTAAAACTCAAAAACATATTATGGCGTGAATATATCATTTACTCAAAATGTAGCCAATCTATCTTCATTCTGAAATTCTTATCAACCATTATCCTTTTTCTTACAATGCTTTCGCATTCCAGTTAAAACACAAAAATTTCATATAAGCTATATCCAAATAAATAGCAGCCCAAGTATAATAAATAAATTACACAGCAGTTAAATGCTGTAATAAGAACAGCTTACAACCCCCCCCCCCTTTTTGATAAATTGAGAGACTTTTTTTTAGAGCCTAGATTTTTAGAGAAGTTATTTGTTTTTATTATACAATAGATAATACATATGATAATAATTCTTAACTTTTTAACCAGTTTGTATATTCAGTGTACAAGCTACCTAAAGCTGACCCTAACAGTGTATGGGTATTGATATTTTATCCATTCCTTTTCAGATTTGCCTGTATTTTTAATAGTCATTACAACACTATCAATATTCTTCAACAGATGGCATAACTTGTCCATGTCACTGAAGTACTTTTGTTAAAGCATTCTTTTTTCCCCCTATACCAAAGAACAGAAGTGGGAATTTTATATGCAGGAAAAAAAATATGCCCATTTTTGTCAAACTTTCTAGTAAAAAAAAATATTGACCAGTTAAGTAAGGAGAGGGCAGAATATTAATTACACATGTTGTATATCCAATGTTTCAGCTTTAATTTGGAATTCTTCAGATTTCAGATAGATCTTAATTTGCTGAAACTAGACATTCTCCCAATGAAACTCGGGATTTTTCACCAACTTCTCTCAGATAGTCAAAACAAAGTACGAAGAAGGAAATGGAAATCGAATTTGATTTAATTTAAATATTGTACAGCTATGCTTCACAGTTTCACAAAAAGGGTGGGCTGAAGTTTAAAAGACATACCTGACTAGATTCTTCCTCAAACATCTTCAACATCATGCACTCTTGCAACTTGTTCAAACGTTTATCAGCTAGCCTTGCCAGCCTTTGCACGACTTTCTTCAACTGTTTGTACAAAATATTGCTCTTCTCCACAGCTTCCCTGGGAACAAAAGGCAAAATTCAGTTTACATTTCAAATTCACCGCAATAGAAAGTCATTTCATTTTATTCTTAGACAATTCAACAACAATAAACTGTAATTCTAATACATTAACTAAAAATTTCTTTCATTCACTTTGAAGACATACATTAATAACGAAATTTTCTTTAAATTGACAGTAAAAAAGCTTTTAAAAAATTCTTTTCTTCTGAATTTTTCATTCAAACAGCATTCTAGAAAACAAAACAATGAAAAATATGTGAAAAAATATCGTTTCAAGTAAAGATTCATTATGGTTTCACTATAATTTTTTGCTATTGCAAAATATTTGGTACCCATTTTTTTTTTTTTTTTTTTAGTTCATTAGGCATTCATGTTTAAACACAGGAGAGTCAGATAAATAAAAGAGAGCCAAGTATTAAGCAGACGACTTGCAAGTGAAAATCTGCATTATTCTGCAATGGTACTATTTTAGACTATATCACATAGTATATTTAAGAAATGTTGTAATACTGACAAATTTATTTTCTATGGAGAGAAAAATTAATAAGTTTGTCACCATTGTTTTCTTACCCACGCCCAAAAAATTATAATATAACCATTATTTAACAATTTAAATGTTTCTTTACTATCTACTTAGATGTTTACACATTCTACATAATTTTTGCATCAAGTTATGCTCTATGAATTACTTAATTTTAGTATGTATTTTAAAAAATACAAAAATTTGATGCAGATATAGTATCGGTAAATAAGTTAATTGGTTAAAATACACCATGTGACTATAGAGAGGTTACGTGAATAAATTCTACGCAAATCAATGGCTGAAATATCTAATAGTAAAGCTTTCTCTTTTTTGCCCATGGTCTTAAAATACTCACTCGTAATCAAGATTGTTTGGGAAGGACATGCGATATTCTTCTAGTTTCTTGAGAAAGTTGGTGCCCTCTTCTTCTAAATAGCGCAGCTGCTCATTTTCAAGCACTTCCATGATTTGTTTCTTCTGTTCCTCAATCAGTTGGTGGGTGAGCACACTGGGCAGCTGGCCACAACGCAGATCTTGAATCAGTTGTACCAGTGAGCAGCCCATTTGTTGGCAGCTTATAATAAAAGGGTCCAGGAACTGTAAAAGAATTGATGGGAAGTCATACATAAACCATAAAAGAATACAGAAATAAGCAAATTAAATTATTATGGTTTACTTATGACATATCAATAGGAAATATTTAATAAAAAAAAGTGTCACTTAATAGAAAAGATGAGAAACTCAGTTTTCGAAGGAAAAAAAAAAGTTTAATATGATTTCTTTTTCAATGCATCATGACTCATTTTTATTTAATGTATAAATCAGACTAACTGTTAATAGACACTGTTTGTTATGGTTACAGACAGGGACAGCTCATGCATAGGGATGCCGTACTGCAGCACCCCCAACTTTTTCCATTGTGTAAATTTATTTTATTTTGAATTTAATATTTAAATCTATCAACAATCTAGCGGAATTTTACATTAAACGATTTTGATCTTCAAATAAGCCGCTAGGAAAAACCGAGGCAGAAAACAAAATTCCCTATCTTAATTTTTCACCACCCGAAGATGATGTGCAAAGAAGAAAACTTAAAGTGAAGGAGAACCGAGGATCGTTCCAGCACCGAATTCTATCAGTGCACATGCATAGTTACAGTGCGAAGGCTTTCCCTTCCTTTCCTCTATTACGTTTTTAAGCTAAAGGGGGAACTGTCGAGTTCGGCAGCACAAGTTGAGCTAGAAACAGAGCTTCAAACATTTTACCACAGAGGAAAATTTTTTTGCGAGCTAAAAGAAAAAAGTAAGAAAATGAAGGAAAATTAAAAATAAACAAAAATTTAATTGAAAAGTTTTTTATAGCAATTAAATTTGAATGAAACTTACTGCAATCCAAAGGATTTTCTCGAGAATTTTTAGTTATAAATGGTGATGAAATACATACGAGAAATTTTCCGTGGTACAAGTGTTCTCAAAATTTCAGTTTAAGAAATTTCGAGCTTAATATTTTTTAAAAATTAATTTGTTAAAATACTTATCTATTAGAAGAGAAAAAATGTTATAAGTTTATTCATTAAATATAAAACTACTCAAAGTTAATGAAAAAAAGACACAAAATGTAAGTGGTACAAATATTCATCATGAGCAGTGAAGGATTAAAAGTTAGAGTACCCCCCAAGATTACATAACACAAGCCGTTACTGGTTACAGAAAATTTTTTATGACATTTTACATTAGACATAACAGGCTTTCTTTATCAATAAATGACAATTAACAAATTTACTTAATTTTTCATGCTTCATCAATGCTAATTTGAAAAGATAGCCATTAGTTTAATTTAAATAAATACATATATTTTTTTTTCTTTTCCTTCAATGTATGATGCTTCCTGAACTAGATGTTCTATGGATAATCTTTCAAAGTACTTTAAATATACTTGCTTTTCAAAATTCATACATGTTTAAATTTATGCACAGCAGATGTTCTAAAAAGCTCAGTCACAGATCAAGTAGATGTGCGAGTCTTTCTATAAATAGGAATATATTACCTCATGGAACTTTATCCATTCTTGATGATCATATTCATAAGTTCCACTGAATTCTGGCAATAACTGATCCTTTGCCACATATTTTAAGAACTGATTTTCATTAACAATAGGCTCAAACTGAAACAAAACAATTTTATTCATCATTATCAAAGTATGAAAAATTCCTATACTTTTTACATGATTTAAACTATTTCATACCAATAGAATAAAAATTGATACTTTTCTGATGACAGTGATTAATGTTAACATGAAGGTTTTTATAACTGACAAAAGCAATAATTATAAAAAAAATACTAAAAACACAGGAATTTTTTAATTAAAAAACTTCTTAGCAGAAATAAAGACTCTGAAAAATATTTTAACTTAAAAGAAGCTTCCAACAAGATAACTTCAAAGCAAATTCTGCAGAAAGTAGAACCGATTCCAAGAGAAAACTCAAAAATATGACAGAAATAAGATATTGTCATGGGTGCTTTCGAATATAACAGAAGTAATAGTAACAACTCATGCTATTTTGTCAATTTTTTTAATGCCCTAACTGAAATTTGAAACTATGTTTTTTACACAAGAAGGATTAAAAATAAACGAGTTAAAATTTTAATTTCTTTATGAAGTAATTACTTAATAGTAATTTTTACCTTAATGTGAAAAATAGGATATTTTGATGACATAACTTCAATGTTATGGTTCTGCAAAGCAAGTACTAAGCTGACAGTGCCAGGAACTGATTCCTATAACAGAAGAATAAAAACAATTAATCTGAGCAACTTATTTGAAATAAACAAGGCTAGATTAAACAAAAATAAATAAATAAACAACCTCCACCAATGCAAGAGCTTTATGAAGATCACTCCATTTATCTGCATCAATACCACGACCGTCTACAACAACAAGGAAGCCCAGACACATGGTTTCTCTTCTGAAAAATTAAGAAATAAATTTGAATTATGATTGTGAGCTTCTTTATAGCTTTTTTAACAAATAAATATTTTGATTATAAAAATATACGCAAAATAGTTGAACTCTAGTAAAAATTGTCTGAAAAAGCATCCAATAATAATTGATAAAATGTATTAATTCCACAAATTCAGAAATTTTAGCATAGTTAAAGAGGCTTTTCACAGCTAGTAAAGTAGAAACTGACAATTGCATTTTATAGGACAGATAAAATTCATATACAGATGATATGAAGAAATATTATTTTACAAATGATTTCATTCAGTTGTACTATATGCACACTGAACACATGAACTTTAACATTAACATATAAATTTAATGAAATACATATTTCTTCATTTTCTTATCATTGTGACCTGGAGAGACTAATCATATGACTAGCAGTAAAACTAAAAACTCTGGTCAATTTCTTTTTATTTTTTAAAAAAGTGGAAAACTTCAGATACTAGTCAGCAAATGCATATTTGAAAGTGTAACAATACAATATACGAGTTACAAAGGTTAATACAAAGTGTACATGTCTTTTTCAAAACTTTCCTCTTCTACAAAAACTTATAGAATTTTTTACCTCAACCCTCACAAAACTAGCGGTGAATACTTACTTAGGAATACTTTGGAAATAAAGCAATATTTCAGCCAAATGAACAGCGTCTACTTTATGTTCTTGCATGTTTTTGAGAGAGATGTAGACCACACTCCTGCAGCACATATCTCTGCTACCTGCAAGAGATACCGATATTTACTCTACTGCACATTAACACTTAGCTATATATTAATTTGATACTGTGACCATGTTGTGCATTGCTAAATATGCAACATCTGAACATTATATATGTTACATCTCATTATTATTAACATTATTTCTAATAATCTTTTATTTATGTTATTATTATTATCATATTTATATCTTATACTATTATAATTTTATATCTTACGCTACTATTTCTATTTATTATTTAAATGTTTCAAGTTCTTTACATTCTTAGACTTGTTATATTTTCTAAATTCTCATTTATTTTATTTAAATTTTTTATATTTTCTTGATGCGGTTGGAAACTGTAAGAGCCGATGGGTCTAAAAACCTCTGCCGTATCTCCTTGATTTGTCTCGTCTTAGCTGGCTTTCTCTCAATTGTTTGTAAATTGCCCTCGTATCGCTGTGGATTAGTCAATTTTCTTCATCATGAATGCCAATATTTATATTATTTACTATACTAGCAACAAACAATGAATACTTAATATGAATCATATGGTGTTTAATAAACAAATCGAAGCAGGCCAGAATGAAGATTTTAACAGTATCTGATTGCAATTACCTGGCATGACAGCCACTTTGGAATGGAGTGCATTCTCCCCAAGGCTGGCTATTGCACTCAGCTGCCTCACTTCTGGCAAGGGGCTCTTTGGAGGGGAGCAGGGAGACTCTCCATTTGTCTGAGGCTCCTCCAGCTTGGGTTTCAACTCGGAATCTGTAAAAGAATAACACTCTCAATGTCAGGATAACAGTGAAAAAACTTCTAAAAGAAAGAGAAATTTGTATGGAGTAATTCTAGCAGTTAAAGTGCTATTGATGTACAAATTAGGAGAAGGAACTGAGGAAAACTTAACAGGCCAGACGGAAAAGGACTTTTCTGAAAATATTCACTTATTAAACACAGAAAACACTACACCTTTCATTTATTTCTCAACATTTCCTTAACTACCCATTTTCAATAGAAATTGTTTCAAAACACTGTATTATTCGATATGCTTTTACTTTCGAATGTTTACTGTGTGTTATAATTATGATTGCTAGCATACAATTTGCATAATTGTGACTATAAAAAAATTGCAAGATTATTTGAAATATAAAACCTTTAACCGGTTATTTTCTGTAAATCATTTTACAATAGATATTTTGTTTAATTAAGTTAATGAACTTTTGATTATTACTATACCATCTACATACAGTGGTATAATCACAAAATAAGTAATGCAGGAACGCTCGAAATTGGGTAATAAAACTTGCGCTGTTTTAAGGAAGCTATTACAATTTTTTCTTATTTATTGATCATAAAAAAAGCAGTGCTAGAACGGCGTTCTGGCTCCACAACACCTCTGCATCCGTAGTACTAATAGGCATCAAACATGGTGTGATGAATTATTTAAGTGTTATGTTATGCATTGCTATTTGCAAACAAAGGAAGGAAAATAGGCACAAAACAGCAACATATAGACGCGATAAAAAAACTATACGTAACAGTAGTGAAAACAAAGTGAGTGAGAATGGCGCTTTGCGGAATAAGGGTCACATTTGGGCAAATTGTACCTAACACAATATGCTGATGTAAATTTGGATAAAAATATGTCAGTTGGAATCCCTTATCATTATCACACACCAATAATTCTGTAATGAGAATGGTTAATCTGCGTAAAATCACAGCTCATTCTTTTTCAGCAGATGTACTTCTTCCTACATCCCCCCCCCCCCCAGAGCCTAACCAAATATGCCAATCAGTACAAAGTTTCAGCACTCCCCCTCTCCCCTGCAATTTTCCAGAAACAAATTTCCCGGAAAAATCATTAATAGCCGTAATAATCTTATTTTACACAGAGCGCGGGCCAGTCGAGTATCTTGTTTTGTTCTTCTGATAAGATAACAAATGACAAGAAACCCATCTGCGCGAGGGTTCAAAGACACGCCACGGGACACGTGAGCCTGCCAACGGAAGTTGACGATGGGATAAGTGCCTTTAAACCAAGGTTCTTAAACAACAGGTCGCGACCCCATATGAAAAAGTATGGGGCCGCAAAAGCTCTCATAGGATCATATTCTTTAAGATTACTTAATTTGTGTTCAAAAATAATGGAACAATCTGAAGATAATAAGGTTTCATTAAAACTTGTTAATTAATTATTTTAAATGCAATTATCTTTTAATCATTTTTAATATTCTATTTTCTTATTCGCTTTGAAATATTGAAATGGCGGCAAAATCTTTTGGGTCGAAATGGGAATGCGAGCAGAAAAAGCCTAAGCCCTCACTCAAACTAAAATGATCCGGGACCCTTCCCTGGTCGTAAAAGTGATCAGACGTTCGGTATTATGCGGGACAGTGCCGATTTTTGACTCCTCGCCCCATCTAGTGAAAGTGGCCTGGATTTCAGTCCTGTTTTCACTTATAACTAAAAAGTTAATATTAAGAAATTGAAATATATAAACTAAACTCATTTTTAAAAAAAATCAGCGTCTGAAGATCTCCCCCCCCCAGAACTTTATGGTCATCCTATTTGAATGCAAAATGAAAGTATATTACCGTAAATCTTTTGAAAATCATTGATTTCTGTTATGCGTAGATATATTCTAACATTACTGCATAGTGGCAGCTTGATCTCCCCTCCCCTCATATCTAATGCGATTCGGAGTTTTAAAAAAAGTCTGGTCACTACACTTAAACATCATAAGGGGTAACGGATTCATAAATTTCCAAAAATTCATTCTTTCCTACAGTTGTGAGTAGCTTTAAATTTTTAAACTTGAAAATGCGTAACGGCCACTGCAGCTGTAGAACATTTAACCATACCATAGTAAGTCGCGAACAGACAATGATATATTTATTTTTCTTTCATATTAGTTATATTTAAAATTGCATTTAAGAACTCTTTTTCGTCATCATGTTATTTCTTTTATAAATTAAATAATATATGGAAAACGGCAAACACACCGAAATGTGACTTTTAAAGTATGGAATTCGCCACAATAACTGTCACTGAACGCAGAGTTTGAAAAATGAGCCTCGAGAAATTCTAAAAATTGCATTACGTCACAATGATGCACTTTTCCCTTGCCCAAATATGCCGGCAAAACAAATATACAGTGGTAGAGAGTCGATACAGAATAGAATATCAAAATGACGAATAAACAAGTATTCTTTACCATTAAAATTTAACTTAAAATCGCGAAAATAGTTCGTCATTTTGCCTGGCAAATGCATGATACTAGTTCGTGAAAAAATTAAAAATAAAATTATATTTATTTTATTTCTTAGAAGACAGGAAAGTACAAAAGATACTCAAATGACCATCAATATCTAAATTGCATAATTTTGAAGTTCAAACAATACTAATCTAAGTTAAATTGTATAATAAACAGAAATCATTAGCTAGATTCTTAAAAAGAATTTGCCTTAAACATTAATAATACTTGCATTATAAGTATAAAAACTTGCCAAGGACAATACTTCCCGTTGAAAGTATTATCCTTGAAATTTTTGAAGTACAGTTTATTATTTAAATACAGAATACAACAGTTTCTTTTCTAATTAACTTTAATATTGGCACATTGAAAACAAAGAGATCAAGATTTTATGTTATTTTTTATTCAGTACAAGTAGAAAAGGCCACCAAAGACAGTTTTTCCCAACACAAAAAAAGGAAATGATACCTTAATTTCTTTGTTTTTCGCTGAGATAAGAAAATATCGGAGAATATTCCTTGGTGAATTCCGAACTTAATTTTATGTGTGGGGACTATTCACAAGAGAAAACGGCACACAATTTACAAAGACTGATTTGGTTTGTGAGAATAACTATTTTCATTAATCTATTCTATTCAGTACACTAAGTTATTTAATTACACTAGGACTATTTGGGGACGGGCCGCGTAAAGTAACCAAATGGCAAAAATAACAGCCGAGTCTGCCACATCCTTTTCAAGATTCCAGATCACATCAGGGGAGCTTTCACATCAGTGATGGGGATTTTAACGGAGCGCAATAACTCTACGGTCCAAAATATCCGAGCGCAATAACTCTACGGTCCAAAATATCCGAAACCTAATACTTATTCTAGTTGCCCTTGGTAAAAAAGTTGATTTAAACCTCTATATTTATTGTACCTGAAAGATAATGGCCGTTAAGCTGCAAGGGGAAGTTTTTATTAAGTATTTTTCCTCTTGGATATCTCATTCACACTCACTTTCATTCCACATTATATTACCAGTAAATAGGAGGGCTTTCCACTCGATGGATTTAAACATGCATTTTAATGGCTGGAGAAATAAACGTGTTTGAAATAATGAATTTAATAGGTTGAAATTTTTATGAAAAAACAAAACTAGTCGATTACAACAAACACGTTAAAAAACGTTTTCGAATGATTTAAAAGCTGGTTTGAAAATGTGACAAGATGGACTGCAATTAAAAATTCTCGCTTAAATAAAAATCGATTGCAACTTTGACATCCTGGATTTTTTCTTCCAGTTAATTAACTAACACACACATATCACAAGCTATGGCTGCAGAAAAATACGCTAGCTTTTCTAAGCTTGTGGAAATAAATTCGATAAAAGTTCGGTAATAAAATAGTGCTAGAAATTTCCAGTCATCAGCAGCACTTGAAACTTCGAGTGCGAAGTTGAGAGGTCCCTATTCTTATCAATGGATTCAGAAGAGGAGGCCCAAGTTAAGGTAACGGTTCTCAGCATCAACTCAACACAGTTAATCAATATCGGTATGTAAGTCATAAACTAGTACAGTAAAACCCCGGTTAACCGAAATGCCTCTGAAATCGCAAATCCAAACCAGCGGGAGTGGCCTCCCCTAAACTTTATCGTATACTTTTCAAACATTTGTCATTTCCCTTCCCCCTGCGTTGATAAAAAGTTCGAACCAACTGTGACCCAGAATGCAATGACTACCAGAAGGTTTTTCATTGTTGATTATAGTGATAGTAAAATATTGAGGTGAAGAATCATATTCAAAAAGATAAGTATGTATTAAAACTCCGCAATATTTATTTATTTTTTTTTATCAAACTCTAGCAATGCAAGTTCCGCGTGCGGAGAAGAAAACATAATAGTTTGCGCATGCGCAGAGATTGCTTCCAATACGAAAGTAAAACGAGACGCCCTAAATGTTTGCTGCCTTACAAAATCTCGCCGCCAGAATTGGTTTTTGGCAAACTGCCAAGTTTTCGGAGTATCCCTTCTTTGCACAGGCATTTACGCATGCGCATGGAGTTGAACAAGTATGCTATTATACAGACCGACAGACAGTCAGCCCGTTGACGGATTTGGCCCAAAATTTTATACGGACCTATATTCATGACGATAAAACTGTGTATAAAATTTTATCCATCTGGCTTTTTAAGTTTTTGAGTTATAGCGTCCGCATGACCGCGGACATACAGACAAGACAGACTTCCCGTTGACGGATTTTGTTCAAAATTTGATAAAAACCTACAAATTATGTTTAAAGACCACATACCTAATTTCATCCCCGTAGCTCTAATAGTTTTCGTGTTATCGTGTTCACAGACACACACACAGACAGACATAATTTCAAAACTGTGTTTTTCGGACTCGGGGAGGTCTAAAACGTGGAGATTCGTCAAAATCTCGAGTTCGAATTTTTTGACGATTACAATACTTTCTCTTCGTATACGAGAAAGTAAAAAAACACGTGCTGTACTACACAGAGATAATCGCGAAGGCTAGACATTTTTGCAATGATATCCCCACTTTTTTTCTTTTAAGCCTCCTAAGAAGGTCAGCGATTAATTTTAGAATGGAAAAATTAAAATTAATGGGTAATAATATTGATTACGATATTGTTTACGTGCGTCTGTCAAGCGCGTTGCGACCGACGGAGGGTCAATTTTAATAAAAGAACATAAGTGTAGCCTACAGAGAGAGTTTTGAATCCGTTTAATACTCAAAACATTTCGGAATTGCATACTGTAATTACATACAAAATAGTAATAGATGTACATGGCTTAACCGAAAAAATCTTTATCCGAAATGGCTTTCCCTCCATCGGTTCGGTTAATCGGGTTAATACAGTTAACCGTTCGGTTAACTGTATTTCTTTCTAATTTATGTTAGATTTTTCTCATCAGAACACAAATTTAAGTGAAGAACACAAATCTCTACTGTGAAAATCTGACACAATCCTCATTTATCTGGAAAAAGGTACGCTTATTATCAATATTAAATAGGTTTTTAGCCTAAGAACCTATTTAAAATACCTTTTTGTAAACATGACCCAAGGTAATGTTTTACAAAAGGCGTTATTATGCAAAGATTTCAATGCTTGCTTAGTACCTTACTTTTATTGTTGAAACATTATCCGACTCTGGTTCATAATTACGTGATCTTTTCCAAAGTAGCCCTCAAGTTACTTAAACATGGAGCCTAAATTTAACTATAACTTAGTATTAAAAATATATGTTGCCGTATGCATCATTGGATTTCACTATCTATGGATAAATACCGAAATTGATTTTCATGTAAAACAGAGTTTCCCTATCTTTTTTCACTCGCGTACCCCTTGAATAGCCTTTTTATTTTTGAGTATCCCCCTACTGTTATACTGTTAGCACAAAACAGTTTTTATTTATAACGCCAAGGGCTTAGTTTAGCTTAAGAATCAAACGACTCTAATGAACTTAATATTTATAGGATTTATTTTGGACTTTACATTTTATTCCACTGTTTTTTTTTTTAATAGTATTAGTTCAACGTCATAACAGATGAAAACAGCATTGAAATAATTTCGAATTAACTTATGATGAGAGCTAACAATTACTAGATATTAATCCACTCCTTTTTTCTTATTTTCTGAATAGGCCTTTTGGACTCGCACAATTTGCACTTTCAGTTTTCATACGAATTTGAGAAAACGAAATTCTAGAATATTCTTATGTTTTGTGTTTTCCTCTATTACAAAGATCACTTTCGCATACCACAAGTTTGTAAAATAATGGTTCTAAACACAAAGTATACGAATTCACTGATGGAATGGGGTACGATTTTCGAGAGTACGCCATGGAACAAATATGTTCTACTACAGAAATTTCAGCTTTACAACAAAGATAATAAGTATATCGATCGAAGAACAGACCCGATTGTTAAAATAAGAATTTGTATCTATTACCAGTAGCATTAGCATTGCCAGTGATTTACAAATAATGAAATGCGTTAGCGTTGAATGCTACTAGCTAGCTCTACAAACCCCTATTATTCACAAACAATGAAGTTTCTAATTCTGAAAAGTTTTAGTGAATCTTAAGAATTCCAACAAAATATGGAAAATGGATTTTGCCCAGATGTATGATACATTTAAACAAATGATTCGTTTATATTTTAGAAAAGCTGAATTTTAAATAGTAGTATGAAAAATCGAAACGGAAAGGATATTTCGAAAAATATTTCAAGTCGAAAAATTCCTCATCTTTAAATCTTAACACATATCAATATAAACTAGATACATTTTATCACATTAAAAATTAAGAAAGCCACTTTTACACGAAAACACACAATTCCGAAAAGCAAGCGAGTAGCATTTTCGATCCGAGATAGTGGAAGCGGTCTCTCAAATCGATAGGAACAGATAAGGAAACTGAAGTTAACACATTTGTAAGCAAGTCAGCTCAAAATGCTGTTTTTCTCCTCTTCACTTGTGTCCTTTCGCCCACAAGATTTTGAATTTGGAATGCAAGCGACGACAAAACTGAATCACTCGAATAGTGGTGAATGACACATTTTTAATGTGAATACGTTTCACTGAATTATTCACCATAAATCAGCAAGTAAATTGCTCTGCGTTACACTGGAAGGCTTAGGTAGTTAAATAACGTGCCCCCCACACACTTTTTAACTCGTTAATACTGTATACTAGCAAAAAAAAAATTTCTTAACAATGGAAAAGAATTCTTTTACAACTTGTTACAATTAATTTATATTTATTTGTCAACAAATTAAATTTTCATAATAACGTTTCATACTATTCACATTACAAGCCTTAGATAAATATTTGTGAGGCTGCACTGTGATGATTGGAAAAACTGACATTTGCCATTTCTTTTCTCGTTTCACTTCACTTTAAAAACAATCTGAACACAATAAAAGCACAAAAAAGTGTTTGGGAGATACAAAGGATAAACTTATTCCTATTTCTCACCGAAAAGAGATGCTACCTTTGACCTTGATGTGTAAATATCGATAAGTTTGAAAAATCAAACTTCCCACCACAAATTTATTTACAAATGTATGTTGGATTCTTTTTTTTATAGCTTTATTATTCTAATAAATGTCAGTTAATAAGCAAATGCTATGTAACAAATATTACGACTGTTACAATTAGCTTAAACCACTCCAGCACACTAATGACATTTTCATGGATCTTCCATGGCCATTTTTTTTTTTCATATAATACTTACAAAAGCCATTACTAATTCAAACAAATTACAAATGGAGTAAGTCCTGTAATTAACTTACGGAAAATCTTTGGAGCATGTTAAGCAGCTGAGTTCCTTATAATTATTTTGCTGACACTGGTAAAAGCCGGTTTTTGAGAACTGTGATTTTTGTTCACCAAATCGTGCTGACATCATGAAACATCTATCCACGATAGAATGCGTTTAAACATGGCAAACTTTTTGAAATAGAAGATAATGACATAGCTGTACCATTCTGTAAACATTTCTGATGTCCAACACATCGTATGATAAGATGTACGACAATCGAGTCCTGTTTTTGAAATCTTGTTGTCATTTTGTCATCTAGCTAAGGCAAGTGAAAATTCCCAGAGGGTCATCCTATTAATTCGTGAGACTCAATTAAAGAAAACAAGTTCAGCCACTTTCGCTTCAAGATATTTCAAAACAGATCAGAGCATTTCAGTTAGAAGACGAAACAAAGAATGCTATTGTTCTTTTAAACTAGGAGTGCCTGTATAAGTTGGCTCTATTTGCGAATTTTTGGTTCGCGAACGAATTTGAAAGCAAGCGATTCTGTTGGATTTTTTAATACCTGTGGTCAAAAATAATCTGTATAGCGCAAAGTAATTCACAAATACGAGGATGGATCCAAAAAAAAAAGTTTACAACGGCAATAAAAATTATTTATTAACAATAAACAGAAAATACAAAATTGAATTTAAGAAGCATACTTGCCGATCACTTTTCCACAAAATCACCAAATCTATTTAGGCATTTATCTGAATATGCAGGAACAAATTGTTTAACACGGCTTGGCAGAAATCACGCCCTCTCCATTGAGGCAGTTCTCGACAACTATTTTCACATCACTCTCTGAAGAGAACCTTGTTCTAGATAAGTGTTTGGAACCCAGATCGGGTGCCGAATCTGGGCTGTAGGGGGATGGGGCTCCAGACTTTCCATTTGAACCTTCGCAGCAATTCTTGAGTTTTGAGGGCAGTATGGGCATTGTCATGCAGGAGGACGACACCATCACTCAACATGCCAGGGCGTTTGCATAGGATAACTTCACGGTGGTGGCCCAACGATTATTTTCTTTTTCCGAAATTGATGGAACACTTTAACTGGAACAAGATTCTCTTCGGAGAGTAATGTGAAAACAGTTGCCGAGAACTGGCTCAATGGACAGGACACGATTTCTGCCAAGCTAGGTTAAACAAGTTGGTCCTGCGTTCAGATAAATGCCTAAATAGATTTGGTGATTGTGTGAATAAGTGATCGGCAAGTATGTCTCTTAATTCCATTTTGTATTTTCTGTTTATTGTTAATAAATAATTTTTTATTACCTTTGCAAACTTTTTTTGGATCCATTCCCTATTTAACAAAAATTTAATTTCGCTTATTGCTAATTGGGCGGAGTAAAGCAATCGACAAAATAACCTAACTACTATTTTATCGATTTAGGGTTCACTATCCATAAGGTGACTTTTAGGGAGGACAGTCCTCCTTTTTGGTAATTGAAATTAGAAGACAATGCTGTGATATTCGTTACGAAATATTTTGTTATTTCTAAAGTTTTCTCTTTAAAATGTAGTGTGGCAATACAATATTTGTCTTACGAGCGTTGCCTAGCAACGCACGAAAAAGATGTTAGATATTATAAGATTTAAAATGAGTAGTTAGAGAGAGAGACCAAAATGTAACAACTGATGTTGATAGTCCAACGAATGAACGGTATTATGGTGAAAATTTATATTAAAATAAAAGTGTTTTTTTTATAAAAAGTCTGATAATTCATCCTGAATACACTACAATGCATTTAAACTAGGAAAAATTAATACAATGGGAAAATTAACATAATGAAATTGATAAAAGATGGGTGGAAATATTCAAGAATTTCAAAAATGAACATATTCTATGCGAAAATTTATTTATTCTTGTTCGAGTTTTGTTGTACTGCCCTAGAACTAATGCAACAGTTGAAAGGGTATTTCCAATTACTAATGATTTTTGGACATGTGAAAAATCGACATTGAATGTTGACGCTCTAGCTGAAGCTCGTGCCGTAAAACTAAATATGAAGGATATTTCTTGTTCAGATATATATTGTTAGAAGATGATACATTGACACAGTGGCGAATCCAGAATTCGGATCTGGAGGGGAGGGGGGGGGGGCTGAGGACATAAAAATGTTGTATCGTCGTGACGAATGTAAAACCTCATGGCTTATGCAAACCAAAACACTTTAACTTTACTGGCTTGACTCGCCTACAATAAGAATCATAAAGAACAGTACAATACTTTCGAAAATTTAATAAAAAATACAATGAAATAATTACCCAAAAAATGTTTTCGACCGCGTCAACGCTACAAGTGGAATGACTAGAAAAGTAGGAAAACTTTCGAGCCTGTCAAGGCAGAAAGCAATGTTGTCACATTATTTTTTTAAAAAAGGGAAATTGAGAACAAACAGTTGTGATTTTAAATAAAATGAAGAATTCTTGTTTTGTTGGGGAGGCTGCAACCCGATAGCCCCTTCTTCCCGGATTCGCCACTGCATTGACAAAAAAAAATGACGGGAGACTGTCCTTTCAAACATCAGCTGATGTTAAATGCGTAGGACTACTTTACTCGCGTGACTCTTTTTGTTTCTAGAAGTTTTTCATAAGTTTTTAAGTTTAAGTTTTTTTTTTTTTTTGTAACTTCTGTCATTACCTTTTATCTCTAAAATAAGACATTAGTTATGTTTTTAACATATGTAGTTACCGAGATATAGAGGATCGCGTCACCATTTCATGCGTATTTTTGCCCAACTGTGCGACTCGGTAGTCCTGAACTACGATTCCTATTTTTCATTTTTTTTTTGTAACATCTGTTGTTATCCTTTATCTCTAAAATAAGGCATTAGTTATGCTTTTAACATATGTAGTTATTGAGATATAGAGGATCTCCAATCCAAGTTTTGTGGCGTTTTGGAGTGTGAATCGATTTCCTTCCTGAGACCTCAATGGGAGGGACGTAGTCCTACGTTAAAATATTCATGCTATGGAAAAGTAATTTAAATAATAATTAATAGGCATGTAAGCATAAATAGGATTTAAAATGTTACAAATGTTCTTATTGTGCATTTATCATATTGTAGTGTATTCTGTATTACTGTTGCAAGAAACAAAATGTTTCTTTTGTTAACTTTTTTCCCTTTTATTTATTTGCGTCCTCCTTTTCATTATAAAAAAGTTGGTCACCTTACTATTGAAATCTGTACCCAAATATACGCTGTTTGTCAGGCAAAACCGAGCCAGCTACAATATTTTTGCATAACAGACTGCTAACAATGCAATAATTAATTCAGGAAAGGTGCAGCATTTAAGATTTTTTTAACACGATTATGTTTATAGGCTGGCAGACTATCTGTACTACGAAATGCGCGATTCAACCAGCGGGAGTGTTCTCTCCTAAACTTTCTCGTATACTTCCCCAAAAAGGTGCCGTTTCCCCTTTCCCCGCGTGGCTAAAAAAGTTCGAACCTACTGTTACCCAGAATCCAATGACTATCAGAAGGTTTTTACTTTCTCGTATACGAAGCATACAAAGAGAAAGTATTGTAATCGTCAAAAAATTCGAACTCGAGATTTTGACGAATTTCCACATTTTAGACCTCCATGAGTCCGAAAAACACAATTTTGTCTGTCTGTGAACACGATAACTCGAAGACTATTAGAGCTACGGGGATGAAAAATTTTATACGGACCTGCATTCATGATAAAACTGTGTACCAAATTTTATCCATCTAGCTATTCAAGTTTTTAAGTTATAGTGTTCGCATGACCGCGGACAGACAGACTTCCCGTAGACGGATTTTGTCTAAAATTTGATAGAAACCTACAAATTATGTGTAAAGATCACATACCAAATTTCATCCCGATAGCTCTAATAGTTTTCGAGTTATCGTGCTCCAAGACAGACACACATAATTCCAAAATTGTGTTTTTCGGACCCAGGAAGGTCTAAAACGTAGAGATTCGTCAAAATCTCGGGTTCGAATTTTTTGACGATTACAACACTTTTCTCTTTTCATACGAGAAAATAAAAATAGTTCAAAACGCTCTACAGGGCAGACCGTTGGACCTACAGCTATCAAATATTGAACGTAGTTACTTATTAGACCCATCGGGGGGGGGGGGGCCCCGCGGGGTCCCGGTTGGGGGGCGGCCGCATAAACAAGCAGGCTCTCGTCAACCCGATGGTACAATAATGGTGGTGTGGCTCTTTGGGCCCATCTCCGAAGACAGGTCGTACCCCGGTAAAATGGGGGGTTGTTGCACGAGCCGCTCGTAATGGGAGCTATAATGCAGGAACCACACTGCCTGACTATGCTGTCGTGGCGCCCGGTCTTTCATCGCAGAACCCAGATCGTAAGGCAGGGCGGGGTGATGGTCCTTGTGGCTTATTGGGTAGTAGGTGTTTACCAAGAAAGGATTTTTTTAAAGCTTAGTTAGATTTTAAATCAAAAATTAATTTAAATTATAACGTCAATACCTTCGGAGCATAGAGCCATTTTTACACCACTCTGAAATTCAAAAAATGAGCAATACTAATTTTATTTCCGTACAAGTTTTTCTGTAATTTCAATAATTTATTCAAATTTAATTTTAAACAAAGTTTTGTAACACAGCTTTTCCTTAATATAACTGCGTGCAACAAAATTATTTATTCCTGACTAACTTGCTTCACTTTTTAACTTACTTCAAAACACTGAATATATTTTTAACATAATGTTTTGAGGCTGGCATTCTTCCAGTACATTGCGTGATGCAATAATCGTTACAAGCAGCTGATGCAATTAAGCCACAGGAAAACAAGATCGATAGGGTTGCCATACGTTTCGACGGGCCGTATGGCCATAGGGACTGTCACCGTATTACAATTCGTCCCGTTTTCTCCCTAAACTCGTGCGCCAATTTTAAAATGACTTGAGCCGAATAGTTATTAATTGTTTTTATAGTTATGTGAAAGAAGAAAATGATATAATTAAGAAAATAAAGTCAACTTTAAAATATAATTGGGATAAAAGGGATTAGCCTCGCATCATTTTTATTATTTCACCCGTATATTTTATTAGATTGCTTAAACTTTATTGATTTTTTTGTCGCCATTAATAAAATTAGCAGATTATTAGTAAAATAAACTGTTACCTATCTACTTTTTTCATTCCCGTATCAATGCTTAGCAACCCTAAAGATAGATGAAATTCAGTCTAAAACATTATCATACTCCGATGTATCGGACTAGAGGTTCTAATCTCCTTTAATTTCTTCTGTAAATTTTTGAGGAAGCAGTAACTTCTCCAAATGTGTATTTTGGATCTCAAATTTGTGTCCGATTGACATTTCATTGGACTGCTTATATTCCTTTATCCGACAATTCCTTCATAAAAAGATTGGTGGAATTTTTTCACTCCATAAGTGTCATGATCAGAAAAGAAATGCTTACAAATGCCTTGATCCCCGGAAAGTAATTTTTCTTGTGTTCGAGCATGACAAATTAAAAACGCCGATTCTCCAACATGAAGCAGAAATTTTCGAATAAAACTTCGAAAGAGTTTTTAAAATTTACGCTACAGTCTCCATAAACTAATTTGCATATCGGACTGTCAAGTAGAAAAGGGGTAAATGATTTATCTTATTTACATTTATGACCCGTTTTGAAGATACGCCAGCACATATTTTTGGGACGCTCCTGGTATTTTTGAACTGTGGTCAAAAGACGAGGACAACATCTGGGAGAGGGGAGGAGGAAAGGGGAATTAATTTTAGTTATTTATTTTTTTCCCACATCACGCAATCCGAAGCAACAACAAAGCCAACGCTCGCATTTTCTGCGTAGGAAGCACGAATCCTATTTTTAAAAAACTGTGTCCTTGGCAATGAGCCAATAACAGTTGCATTGAATGTTAATATAAAAATGTCGTAAAAATGTTGTTCCAAAGTGTTTAAGCGCCAATTATATCCCAAACACCGCAAACGCATAATTATAATTTTTGCGACACCGATAATTCATTTTGAATTCTGTTTCCGAGCGGTCTTGGTACTTTGATGAGATGCCATCATGCACGAGGAAGTGACCCATTTTAATGCTGACGTTTAATTACAAGCGAAGCATATCAAGCATACTTATTAATCCAACATTAAATTGGTACCAATAAAGGCTGCGAGAAGCATAACTAATGTGACCATACGTCTCGTTTTAGGTAGTTTGTCCCGTTGTCGTCAAACAGGACCAGATTCCCCATAGGGCCAACCTAGGCCATGGCCCAGGGCGCAGCTGTGAGCGGACGCATAAGCAGAAGAAATAAAAAATATTTACAAATTTTTCAGTATTATTTTGAAAACGCCACGTAAGATGATGTTTATGAAATTTACATTCGTTACATTAAATATTGTTACAAAAGTTCATTTACAAATATGCAGGAAACAATAGTTCTTGCACAGTTTAGCAATGCAAACAGACAACAATCCACAGGTAATAACAGTTCAGCACTTTGATATTTAGCAACACAAACAATCAGCAAATAACTAATAACGACAATAGCGCTCAGCTCACCAGCTTCCTAGCTCGCACTGCAGACGAAACTCTAAAGTCGTTCCCAATGGATCAACACTATTCCCTCTGATCCAGGCGCGGTCCTTATACACTCTCTCCGACAGGCCGTGACGTCACATGGAGTTTTCTCGTATATTCAAGTCTATTCCTTTTCCTAATAGAAATATCGAGAAAAGGGTTGCATTTTCTGGAATCATCTATTTGTCGCCAAGGTCAGGGATCTCGGAACCGCCGCTGCCCGTCAATCCATGCTTAACCTTGTAAAACTCTCTTCCCAACCATAAGACTAACATTGCTGGGAAGCGACTTTTCATGCTCGTAACAAGATACTGAACGATGCATTTTTTTCGTTTTCTATGGACCTTATCGCTTACTGCTCTTTTACAACTTTGCATTGAAATCGATTTAATAAGACCTGCCCACTCCAATGACCCTTTAAGCCTATTCATGGACAAAAGCCCGAACGAAAAGGTTCTAGTAGGTATTTCACATAATTTCAAGAAATTCGATGAAGTACTTATGAAAATGTGTTATTTCATAAGTAGTGCAATTTTGAATTAAAAATTTAATGTTGTTCAGAAATTATAAGGATTTTATTAAATGATTATATGTTTAAGAGATAAACTATTTTATATAAATTGAAAATTATCTATTAAGTTTTTGGGGCGCAGAATATGATTTGACTTAGGGCATAGAAATGAGCAACTCCGGCCCTGTCCTTCGGGACGCCGAAATGTCCCGTTTCCAGAAAGAGAGGGTAAATACGGTAACAATTTCAAAAAAACTATAATATCTAGTAACACGACGATGACGGGACATGCTCTATATGTGTTACACACATTCAAACTGGTCAGAGGCCTGCTAGCTCGCATTTATTTCTAACTATATAACACCGCAAAAAGTGACAGAATGAAACACTGGGTATGTTTCGATCGAAAGTTGTTGGGTGGAATTGTTCAAACACTTTCACGCCAATCATTTAAATCATGCGAATTTTCGTATAATTATTGAATATATTCTGTCTGCCCAGCACTTCTCTCTTATGAATGAATTGTAGACGTCAGAAAAAACACAGTTTCAAGTGGGAGTTCTTAAAACAACGTTAATTACCAAAATAAATTTTAAGAAATATTGCCAAGAATTTCTTTCTGTTGTCAAAATCAATACCAAATATAGTAAAGCAAAAATGTGTTTTCAGAAAAATACAGGATTACATAAATTATTTATTTTCACGTGTTCATTCGTTTTTTTAAAAAAAAATAAATGGAGGACACTATATTGAACATTAGTGAGCCATTACTCCAATAAATTTCGTATCCTATGTAAAGCTTCGCGCCATCACATGCCGAACCATTTAGTGATGTTCTAAATAAATAAATCATGGTAAAAGATATGAAATTAAAAAAGCGGGTAGGCAATGGTTTATTTTACTCTGATAAAAAATAAAGTTTAAGAAAATCTAATGAAATCAACACCTAGAATAATAAAAAAAGATGCAAGGCTTTTTAGCCAAGTCAAATTTTAAAGTTGATTTTATTTTCTTAATTATATCATTTTCTTCTTTCACATAATTATAAAATTGCGCGCAAGTCATTTTAAAATTATAAAGACAATCCAAAATTGCTTCAATTGTCTCCAGAGACAATATGTTTCTTTAGTCCGCTTGTTTCTTTCGCCCGGTGTCTCACGCAGAGTTTAGGGAGAAAACGGGACAAATAGTAAAACGGGACCGAGTAGTGAAATGCGGTGACAGTACCGTATATACGGACGTATGGCAACCCTACAATACAATATTTCACTGAGAGGTTTCATGGGCACAAAAAATACGCCGGATGTATCCGACATATTAAAGTGGTTAAACAACCCATTTTCACGTAATCAGCAAATGCAAAATTCATCCAAAAGGATTCAATAACACTGATAATGGATTTGAATCTCCCAACTCACCAGAGCAAAATTCCTCTTCACTTGCGAGGGGCGCAAGTGACTGAAGTGCCTCTCGGTCCTCAGAAGGCTCTTCAGCTGCAGAGGAGGTGGGCACCTTGACGGTGGACCCCTCTTGCTCCGTCTGGACCCAGCTGTCCCGGGTACATCGCAGACGGTTCCTTCTCCAACTGCCTTCAAAAAGTTCCTCCAGGAGCCGCCCCACGGCTATACGGCTGATGCCTTCCTCTCCGGCCACCAACAGGTGGTTGCGTGCGAGCCTCTCTCCTTCGCCTTCTTCATCATCGTCCGTGCCACTCTTGGACGCGACCAGGGCGGCCATCTCTGCAGAGAATTCTGGGGCGTCGAGAGATCTTTCGAGGACAGAAGCCGAGGTCCTCCACTTGAGGGAGATGCCGACGGGAGAGGCCACAAAGTAGAAATCACCGGGGCGGAGAGTGGATGGTTCGGGATCTGAGAGGTGGACAATGAGGCAGCCTCTGGAACACAAAGGCCAGCCGGTGGGGGCTTTCCTCGTTCGCGACTTGCGACCGCGGGACTTTTTTCGCCGGTTGGACGGGTGATTCCGCTCCTGTAAAATGAAAAGATAAAAGTTGTTAAAAAGAGGTAACTCAAACTAGTAGTATAGATAAAAACAATGCATGTGTAGGCTGAGTAATGATGCAGACATTCAGTAGCTTCTTTTTTTACCAACCCGCTATTTGAATTAAGGCCGCACGCTGCGATGATGATTCATAAAATGTTTGCATAACCTTGACAAGTTAAAACCAGTGACAAAAGTACATGGAAGAGAGTCAGAAAGTATCAAAGTAGCTGTAGCACGTACGTTTATAATAATGCTATGGCAGTGTTACTAAAGGGAACTTAACATGTTATAGAATATTTCAAGTAAACAGTAATACTAGACGAAAAGGCTACTTCTAAATATTTGACTTCGTTGTTTAAGAATATTAGTGACCAATTTTTTCAATATAAAATTATTAATAAATTGTGCTAAATGATTCAAATCATATTTCAGACACAACTTGAACGGCATGCATGAAAAATCATTTCAGATATTGGAAGTTAACCCTTTGAGTACTGAATGATTTGAAGATTTTTATGCCCATGGGACGGATTTAATTTGTCACTATATGGATTAATATGTAAAAGTAATATATTTTATTCGGAATATACTTATATTGGTGATATAAATGTATTTTTGAAACAGCATTTTAGTTACAAAATATAAATAAATATATAAATGAAACAAAATATAAATATTTATATAGAACAAGAACCAACTTAAAGCCTAATAATTTTGTACCGTGTGGTATTTTTCAAAACATGTCGGTAAATGCAAAGGTACCACTGGCAGGGTTGCCGCAAACATCAACGCCTGCTTCTTAAATTCAGATGACGAGTCAGACTCGTCCACCGTAACTTCGCCCAAGTAAGCAGATGACGAGTCTCACTCGTCAAATGTACCCAAAGGGTTAAAATGATATCAGAAGCAAACAACCACAATGTTACAGGGTAACCGAGTTGCATGGAGAAAGGAATTTTGTCCAAGTTATTTGTTCGAAAAACTAGAACTAATTTCACATTGAAGATCGAAATTATATAGAGTTTCTACTATACTAAAAAAAATGCAAAAGTTCTAGCATCCGAATATTACAGTACCACATATATTTGTCGGTTCAAAAATCAGTTGGTTGCAGGTTTATGGACTACGAAAGAGCCGTAAAATTTTGCAGGCGATTAAAAGCGCTAAAAAGGCCTTGAAAAACCACTATCCCGACTGCAAATCCACGTTTAGTATCCACAGAACTGACAATTTATCGGGGCGTTACAGAATGCTATCTTGAAAGTAAAAGGTTTAAAAGTACAGTTCAACTTCGATTAACCGTCATTGTCGGGACCAGGATTGTGGCAGATAACACAAATCTCTTAATACATATGTACAGTAACGTGATTTCAATTTTATCTTGGGACGAAAATGAAAATAAAATCCTTTAAAAGTGAATAATACCAGTGGCGAATCCAGGGGGGGGCTATCGGGCTACATCCCCCCCCCAGAGCCAAGCCAGAATTCTTGATTTTATATAAATCATTGCAACTGTTTTTTCTTAATTTCTCTCTTTAAAAAAAATAATAAAAACGTTTCAACATTGCTTTCTGGCTATACAAGCTCGAAAATTGTCCTACTTTTGTAGACATTCCACTTGCATTTGTAGTTTTGACGCGGTCGAAGACATTTTTTGGCTAGTTATTTCATTGTAATTTTTATTAAATTATCGAAAGTATTGTATTGTTCTTTATGATTCTTATTGTCAGGTGAGTAAAGTCTGTAAAGTTAAAGAGTTTTGGTTTACTTTAGCCTTGAGGTTTGACATTCGTCACGACGATACAAAATTTTTATGCCCTCAACCCCCCCCCCAGACCCGAATCCTAGATTCGCCACTGAATAATACACATGTTGTATTTAATTTTACAAAACGACCAATACAAGCTTCAATACAAGAGTAATAATGTACAGAAATGTATTGTAATACTATAAACCTACGTTTTCAGTCGAAGACGGATAATAGAAACTGACGGTTATCGAAGTTTCACTGTAAATGACTGGAGGGAGAGGAAAAGAATCTGTGCATTGGATCTTTTCTTAGAAATTATTTTGGGGTATGTTTATAACTTCGGAAGCGATATAAACATTATTTTGAGTGCTCACTCTTGTAATAACATTTTGGAGTCAAGAGAAAAATTGAATAAATTATACAAATATAATGAAATAAACCGTAAAAAAAAAATGTAAAAGGCTATAGCTCAGTTTGTTTTAAACCTCGTTTACAATTCAAGCTTCGGAAAAAATGTAAAAATTAAGCAAAATACAAAACGCAAGAGGATTTTACAAAAGTAAAATCGAGGAGAATTTCTCCACACTTGATTTACAATGTGGAACTATCAACTTCGATCGGAGATTAAATGCCAATGCTGTTTTGTATGCAAACATCAGTTATCTCAATTTCAAGGCAACAGCGATAAACGATTACAATTTATTACCATAGTTAAACCCACCAGATGTTCACTAGAATACTCGCTAGCCAAATGCACACGCGACTTTATGTCAATATGTTAAACTACTATTACCAAGAATAAGATCTTGGCCTTGCATTAGATAGCTAGCAGATTATCAGATTGATAGAACAGAATCGGAATTTTAGAAGAAATCGACACGCCTGAAATGTTTTAACTTAAAATGATGAAACTTCAAAATGCCATTTTCATAAAAATATCACAGTAAGTTTACTAAAGTTGAAAAATTAGCAAAACTCGAGGACGATTGCCAAAACGCCATTTGCAAAGTCAAATTCACTCAACAGGAGATTTAGATTTAACCAATATCAGAATCCAAAAATTCATTAATTCACAGGTATTCCATTGCAAATACCATCTAACATTAAACTGCATAGAGTCTAACGTTGTAGCAAGACTTTAGTTTTTTTTCTTCTGCTTCTTGTAGGATATACAGTAATTTCGAAAATTAAATTTACACGACACAGTTGACGCGTGTCATATGAGCATGAATGACTCCAGTGTAGTTTAATGCAATAAATTCAACGAACACTTAATTGAAGTTAGGAAATACCACATTCTACTTTGTTTTGACACTACTTTTATTTCTAGCAGATCTCATTTCTTCCAAGAAAGCATTTTAAAATCCTTTCAACGAAGATATGCTTTTATAGTACGAAACACGAGCTGTGAAGAATCTAGACAGGCGCACCCAAGCTTCATAAACATTTAAAACAACGCGTGCTTCATTTTTTTAAACTTGCAATTTTTTGAAAAAGACAAATTGAAGAGATTTCGAAGAAAGCGCGCGCGACCTTCCACAAATAATTAAAAATGAAGCATTTCGAAATTTCCCTTGTTCTCTGGCAGCAGAGCTCTTTCGTCCCGTTTGAGGTCGAACCCACATCCGCTGCAGCACTTCCCCACCCGACTCACTCGGGCCCACTTCTGAACTTTTTTTTCTTTTTTTTTTCGTATCCCAGTAGAAAGCATAATAAATATTTTTTTTCCTCCTTTATTTCATTCATTTCCAGCCTTCGCAAGTACGTGTACACTCAGCCTAAAAGGCGTCGACAGATAAGACTGACTCTCGCTTTCAAAAGTTGTCGACGAGTCGAGTTTTTTTTAAAATGAAATTCTTCCATATGGAAGTGTCGCATGAGCCAAGAAACGAGGGTTTCATGTCAAATAACAAAACTAACTGCTGACAAAAGCACTGTTATTTGTACACTCTAGCGCAGAAATGCAGCGATGAACAACCTTTGAAATACACCCGTTTAGTAATGCCAGTTCTGCGCTAAGAAAGTAAACACATTTTCACAGAACATTTTAAATAATTTAGTTTATTTAGATCAACGTCCCGTTTCGAAGCTACACGAGGACTATTTCAGAATGAATTTCGTCATGTTCAACCCTCATTTGAAAGCGATTTCAATGCTGAATTCAACATAAAATATGCAAATAAAAGTATTCGCAGCTTAAAGAATAGACCTGTAGTCGAAACTGAAATCTTGACTAACTTATTTTATTGAAATTATTTAATAATTAGTCTCTATTTTTATTATAAAAGAAACATACCGAATCTTACTGCAATTAATCTTGCTTCACTAAATAAGTGTTTGATCCTTGTCGCAGACCAAATACTTTCTATAGTTGCATGCAAATTCATAGCTCCATTATACACATTGTCAAAACAAGCACAATATTTCTTACAATATCGATATATGAATTTATTAGTCATGCCATTGTACCTATTGCAATTTCTTTGTATTAAATTCAAGCATCTTTCAAAACAGCATGCACAGATTTATTTTTCGGGGCCCCCCCCCCCCCCCATCACATATGAATTTTTAAGAAAATATAGAGGTAACTCAGTTGCACTACTTTGTCTTTATCAGAACAAGCGTATTATTTTTAATCTACATGTAATTCCTATCCTAGTACTCAATGCATTTTTCATATTTAGTCCAGTAATAAATTAGTTTGGCACGACATGCACATACAATAGGTGGTAAACAATTTTATAAATATATAAATTTCCAAAAGAAAGTTTTTAAAAAAGTCTTCTCACTTTTAGCCAAAATGTAATTCCGTGTTCTATTAGATAAATCGTGAACCAAACAGATATTTAGAAAGATTTAAATGCATTTCATTACAATAATTCCAGAACTTTCAGTCTCCCTATTCTTCGACGAAAACATTTTACAACAGAAGTCTAGAACATACTATTACAAAGATTGAAATTGCGAACACTTCGAAGTAAAACTTCCAGTTTCAACGTCATTCGAGCTCGTTTTATCAGATGTCGGAAAACTGACGGAGAAAGTTTTCTCTACACTTTGCAACCTCTGTTGCTTAACTGAGATTTACTACGATGACAAGAATTCGGTTTATTTTTTTAGATATATATATAAAACGCCTCAGGTCAATCTTAAGGTAACTGGTTTCCCACAACCACATCGAGTATAATCATTTTATCCTGTGGCCATGATTCTCTGGCACGTGTTTTAATTTAATTATTTTACAAGTACACTGGGAAAGTAAGGAAGGTTTGTAGAAACCACAAGTTACTCACAAATGTGGATTGCTTGAATTAATAGTATGTGAAAAAATCATATTAACTTCATTAGCTCCCAGCTAATAAAAGTGGCCGGAAACCAAACAATCTCAGACGTAGAACGTTAGACGCAGAGTTAGGTAATTAAACCACGTGTTTAAAACTCTCTTTAAATTATTACTCTCTAAAAACTAAAATAAATTCTTCATTCATACTCTAAATAAGAAATCTCAAATTTACCGACTGTTAATGCCGTTTTTATTATATGAAGAATACAAAGTTAAAGATTTAAACTCAAATTCTAAAGACATTTTTCTACTCTACTAAAACAACGTTGCCATTCCTGAAAAACAAACTCTTAAAACATAGATAATATAAATAAACAATCAATTACAAAACATGTAATATAAAGAAAATGATAACAGTAATTAATCGATTGAGGTTAATGAAAATGTAAAGGAAAAATATTAAAGCCAAATATTGTTCACCACGTCTCAAAACTACCAAGAGACTTCGAAACCGGAAATTACGTACTTCAAAAATAGAACTACTCCAACCAACCAAACAATCAATCATTTAGCTAATTTAATGAATTTAATTATCAAGTGAATCAATATAGCATTATACTTTAAAACGTATAGAAATAAAAGTTAATAAAATATTAATATGTAGAGACGAAATCAAAATCAAGGAACAGATTACGTCTTTGGTATCAGCTATATTAATCGCATGCGTTAATAGCTTATTACAACTGTTTCTGCAACTCCGGAAGACTGCTTTCATCGATCTTCTTCCAGATTTATTTATTTTGACAACTGTCAACTTGCCATTCATGGAAAACAAAGCTTTAATTATGAGGAGAGCCAGTTAAGTTTTCCTAATAGAAAAATGAAATAATTTAGGAATTTTACCGAATCGACTTCCGTTTTGGCAACCAGCAGACATTGCTGAACCGATGATTACGTAACTGAAATGGCGGCAATTTCTGTCCCCACCAGTGGCGGTTTTCTGTAATGTTTTCTGACCACAGATGGTCATTTAATAATCATATTTCTACGTTAAAATACCATTTCTCTTCTATGATTTGCTAGATTAAAGTTCCGTTTTGGAGCTATACGAGAACTATTTGGGGGTGAACCTCGTACTTTTGAGCCTGATCAGATGAAGATGATACCTGAGCCAACACCCCACTCTCAAACATCAGTTCTAATCATTAAACGCCATCACAACGGCTTTCGTGGGGAAAAATCAATAAATACCTTGATTTCTCAATTAGTTTCTGGCAATACAAGCGTCTTTCTCTCGTGACTAAGGTTGGGTATTCAGGACCGCTCCACGCCAAAACCGGTGGCATAAAAAACAATCCCACTATAGGCGCCTATGGGAATGTCTCATACCGTGCCAAGTTGATCATTGTTCCCGTTAGGGTTTCCGTGTTTACTTTGATTGGCGCGAAACTGATTTTTTCTTCATCGTGTTTTGAAAACCTTCCATCTTTATTTACAATTAACAACTAATAAATTATTTTCAACTTTAAGACACTCAAGAAGGAATTCATTCTACTTTAAGTCACACACATACACACAAAAAAAAACTACAAAGTAGAAATGTTTACATCCTTATAACAGACTAGCTGTTACCCGCGACTTCGTGCGCGAAGAATTTGAATTGCTACTTTTTTTAAATTTACGAATGTAAATGTTTCGTTATATATAGAAAGGGGAAGTCAAAAGTTCTGACGGTTGATAATACATAATTGGACGACTAATTTAATTCTCTGTTACTGTAAATTACATCATTGTACTCAATGGTATCATCTGCTCTTTGGAATATATCATCCACCATGCTATATGTCATCTGCTTCTACTGTTTAAAAGAATACATAAGACAAAATATACCTTCCTATTATAAAAACTCTGACAACCATATCATATACGTCAATGGACGATCCTGGTTTGTTTATTTTGGATTCATAGACCGTTTTCCGGTAACCTTCCGATTTAAGCAATCGCCAAATCTATTTGGCAACTGTATCAAGCGCCAAGCTGGAAATAAAGGTGAATTAGTTCAAAGTCTAACCGTTGCCTAGCAACGGAGTAGCTATAAATATTCGTTATTTCAAAATCGTCTGCACGCATTTTAAAGTTTTGGAACTTTTAAAAATTAATAACAATCGAAGGGAAAATGTCAGAGAAATAAAATTAGTATCATTGAAAAGGTAAAAATTTGAACTTTAAGATGGTATAAAAATATTTTTTGTCGGACAGTTTGCTCCGAAGTTACGGCGGAAAAACGATTTCGGTTATTTTCTAATTAACTGACTGTTTAATTAACTTTGGGACTTGGAAAAGTTCATAAGTGTCTTCCCCTTCTCTTAAATAATAAGTGTACAAAATTTGGTTGAAAACCGTCCATTGGTTTAGGAGGAGATGTGGAACATAGCCACATACATACCCACCCACATACCCACAATGACTTTTATTTATATTAAGATTGCATCTCTCGGTCGTCGTCGAAATAGAAAAACTTTACAAAGCATTTCTCGCCAAAAAAGCGAAATATCTCCAAAAATTGGCATCGAAAACACTCCACATAGACGTCTATAGTGGGATTGGTTTTTATGCAGACCGGTCGTCCGTGCTAAAACCCGACTGGAATCGGAGCGGTGTGGAACAGGAGTCTGGATATCCAAGCGCTCCATGTAGACTACCGGGCCATAAATGCTGAAATGCTACCGGTGTAGATACGTGGGGAGGGAGGGGAAGGCTACCTCGCTCTGGAGAAAATCTGAGCAGGTAGGGGTTTGCGTTTTGAAGGCGAAGGGAGAGGGGGAGATGTAGATGCAATTGGGTATGGGAGTGACCCATAGCGAATGATCTGTCTTAAGCCGGCTATTCACTTGAAGTATAGCCATGCCATTTGTCCTAAGCCAGTTTTTTCCCCCACCCATTTTAATCGAAAAATACAGGCACGCCATTCACTTGTATTTAAAAGGACGCTAACTCTGAACGAAGGTAGGGGGAGCGATCTTCTTTCCCTCTCTGCAGCTGCTTGTCAATCGCTCTTCGATTTTCAACCGTCAGCAGATTTTAATTTATGCTACCCTCAGAGCGAGGCTTCAATCTACGCTAGACATCGTTCTTTTCGCTAGCTTCTTTCAGGGCACCTCTGATTTTTCGTTCCGATTTCAGTTCAGACGGAATTGCAACTATGGCAAGCCGTTTGGCTCATTTTCATAGATTTTTATCGCTTTTCCCCTCTCGCGTGCCGAAATATACAGTTTGTCTGTCAAGTGAATGGCCGGCTTTAAAGCTGGCCATTCACCGCTCTTCCAAACCGGAATTTTTGGAACTCGATGTGAGGGTAGCGGCAAAAGAAAGGATTTGCCTTCACTGCCATCTCGAGTCGAAACTACAAATTAAACTCGAAATCCCCCGCGTAGGGGAAGAGGAGTCTAAGTGGCAAGAATTCTGCGACTTTGAACCTTATCTCAAAACAAACTTTGGAACATCCATGAATGCTTTGCCTAATTTTTTGACTAAAATGGGCGGGAAAAATACCCGCTCTTAGGACAAATGGCATAACTTATCCTTCTCGTGAATGCCCAGCTTAATGGATGAGCTAAAAATTGGAATGACGTGGAGTGCCAGCATGTCATTTGTGTGGAGTGAAGCGCTCGTGAATGATAGACTTACGGTAACCATATGGCGTGTGCTGTTTTAAACTAAACAAAAAATTCAATGTTAATAATAGCATTCCGACCATCAGCATCTTACGCGCAACAGTTTTTCAAATTCCGGCCAAAGTCGAATATCAACATCCGACTTCTCTTGAAGCCTGTCACAATCGTTTTATAATAAAAGCAGAGTTCTAAGAACAGGACTTGGGATTTAACGGATTCAGGAAACCACAGAGGGAACGCCACCACCAGAAGTTGAATGAATCGTTTTTTGAACTTGGGATGTTGCGAAATGCTTACGAGACGATTACAAAAGGGCAGGATACTCACTCATCAATGGGAGGAAAGTCAACAAAAAGATGACTCATCCCATGCCTCTGAGAATGCCGATTGCAATCTGCAATGACAACAGTAACTGCAACACAATTCAGTTTTAAAAAGACTTCTAACAAAATGGTTTCTCTTATTAATTAAGGGGGAAAATTAATGATTTTTCCGAGAGGTCACCAAAGTGTTAAAATAAATTTAGAAGAAAAGTGCATCTAAAACAGAACAGTTATTAAGCGTTTCCTCATCAATTAAAATTCCTTAACCTAATCTCGGATTCAAACTTTCTGCGAGTGAATTGTTTCGCAATTTTGAAACTATTCAAATGATTATTTTAAGTTGAAAAAGCCTGCAATGGTTTTGAGTTGCACAACACGGAAGAGATTTCTGAAACCTGATCAGGCCGGACCCAGGAAATTCAATATTAGGTTCAGAAAGAAATACATTGTGATTGCAACGAACCAAGTTTGTTTGAAACGTAAAAACAACCCTCAAATATGGTCTTGTATTGATATCTTTTACGGAAGTGCTAAAAATTATGGTTGGGGAGAGGGAGCGTAAATTTTGAATTGGTTGCTATTATTTTGGCTTACATTAAAAAAAAAAAAAAATCTGAACTGTAATGTCATAAATTGAGGTTTTCAATCCAAGATAATTTTGTCCAATACTATTCAAAGAAAAATATTTCCATCTCCTTTTGAGACCGATACAGACCCAAAATATTTTCACTTTTCGATATATTATATATATAATATTATATATATAATCGCAATCAGAATTAGACTCTGAAAAGAAATGATTCTCCATGATTATGTCAGGAAATGAGAAATCTGAACACTCTAAAGACAAAAATTCCTAAATCTCACTTTTAATGAAAGTTAAGAATCTTTTAAAAAAATTAATATTAAAAAAAAAATCTGCATTCTATATATATTTAAAGTAGCATCAGGTTTAATTTGTATCTGTGTGGCGATTAATTTGTACTTAATTTCCAAAATAAAATTTAAATTTCATAAATTATGCATCGCACACATACAAATGTTTCTATCTGCTACACTGAAGTTCTTGAACTTAGTGATATTCTCTCCTGCACAATTAACACCTCAAGTCTCGCGCCTGTCATATTCACGTGCATCGAATTATCACATTTTTAGACTTATAAACTAAAATTCAATCAATAATTAGCTTTATAATTTGACACAAAAATTATGTAGAATCCATAAGCATCTCAAGCATTCTATGCCTTCTTAGATGAATGAAAACGACAGACTCTTTCCAAAGCAGGAGGGGTCATCTTATTAGATAGCCCCCATCGGGGGGTGCACCGCGAGTTCACGGATGACAGGCTGCCGTATAAGTAAGCTGACTCTCGCCAACCCGATGGTACAATAATGGCGATGTGGCTCTTTGGGCCCATCTCCGAAGACAGGTCGTACCCCGCTAAAACGGGGAGTTGTTACATGAGCTGCTCGTAATGGGGGCTATAATGCAGGAACCTCAGTGCCTAATTACGCTGTCGTGGCGGCCGGTCTTTCATGTATTACCCGGATGCTTAGGGAGGTCGGGTGACGTTATTTATGGTGATTAGATAGCAACAAAAAAAATACGACTCTTAAGGGGTTAAGTTTACTATATAATTCTTATCTTGAACATAAACTGCTTTTCATTCGACACTGAATATCAAATGTATAACAAAATGAGTGGCGGCTGGTCCATTGGACCTGTAGCAGCCCCTATATTTAATTCAAAACCTTATTTATTCGCTTATTTCGAGATATTTGCCGGGTTCCCCAACCCCTTACTGACAGGTTTGTAAGCTTTAATGCATGTTAAACCATTTATTAGTCAAATTCTGTAGTCACACTTAAGATATGAAAATCTATACTCGCTTAAAAGAGCATCAACGCGAATGGCAACCAAAAGCATGCACATCATTAAATATTTGAAAACCACTCAAAAATTGTTTAATGCACTACGCAAAAAATCGTTTAGATTAAGAAAAACTGCGTTTCTAGAGCTGCACAGCTCGTCCCAAATCGTAGGGAAAATCATAGAAAGGCATTCTTTTCGTTTCTTTTTCTATTTATCTCTCTATCTATCTAAATCGCTTTTCATAGTTTATTTTTTGAATCATTTTACATTAATATCCGCATGAAAGAAATAATTTGGCCTATTTTAATAAAAAAATACTATTACTAACGTTATCAATAAATAATTAAGATAAATATACGTTATTTTTCATCATAAGGGAAATTAAAAACTTAATTTGGAGTGCTTTTGTTATTGGACTTTCAGCTAATGGTTTGCATGCATTTATGCAATAGCCCTCGCTTAAATAGAGATTTTTTTTTTTTTTTAAACGACTTAAGTCGAGAAATGCTGCTCACTTAACACTGTTAAGATGAAAAAACTGAACATTTCACGCTCAGTGTAAAATTTTTAGTTTAACTATTTGAGGCATGTCGGTATTAAAAGTGTCCCACCTTTTTGATGTGTAAATATGCATGGTGGGATATTTTTTTGAACCAACCGAACCCATGTAGCATGGTAGGGCTATTTGAGTCCCACTCTATAAAATAAAAAACTTAATTGAATTATTATTTTTTTGTGTTTTCATATTATGTTATTCCTTTATTAATAAAAACAAACCAACTTTTTTCAATTTAAAAAGAAATACAATTTCTGTGCAGCATGGGTCTTTTTATTTTCTAAAATTCCGTGCCTCAAGGGTTAATGAAGGGTGACAGCACTTTATTGGAAGGCGAATATATTTCCACGAGAAATCTCTCGCAGCAATATCGCAGCATGAGTAGACGAACCGCCACTGATTAACAACTTTCTTTAAAAAATTCGCCTACACCAGCTCGTCTGTAATTGATTTAATAGTATTTAACAACACACAATTTAAGAACAAAAACTATTACAACCAGTGCCAATAGTTTTGCCAAACAATTAATGACCATTACAACCGTATTGTTATTCTCGTATTATATTTTTAGCCTTCAAAATATACCATATGTTAAAATTTTGCGTTCTCTATAGTTTTACGGAAAACGATTATTACATAAAACATAAAGAATTACGACTACTACATAAAGTAGTCGTAATTAAATAATAATCGTAATTAATAAAGTAATCGTAATTAAACAAAGAATTACGACTGCTACATAATTTGCAACGAACGAAAAAACGAACTAAACTGTTCCGCGTTAATATTTCCGTCCAACTGATGCGCGTCATGTTTGTCCAATTCCGTCTCATAACAGAGCAGAAATGCAAACGGACACCCGAGAAGTTCGCACGCTCAAAGAATGCATTCTTTGAAGCGCTGCTGCGAGGAAAGAAATAAAAAGAACAAACGAATGAAAGGAACAGTGTCGAGGATGACGTCAGCCAGAAAAACGCGGGGAATCCGACCGACTTGCCTAGAAGGATGACCGACAACTCAAAAGGAAACATTCTCCGTGTGATTCAATTTTAAAAGGGCGGATTTAATTTGCCAGACACCTGACAGAAAGTACCAGAACGATTAGTAATACACCGGTCCGCGTTTTATTTCTGTAACACATTTTAATCGAATGCAAGTTTCGAGGGGTTGTTGAAATCGTCTTTCAGCGATATAATTTGGAGATTCAGCGTAGCGTTGGAAATGTAAAAGATGAATAAAACATTGGATGATCTTATAAATATGTTAGCTGACTGTTAAAAAGATGACCTTCAGTTTTAGGCCTATCACGAAGAATCAAGTAGAAACCAAGTTAGCTAATTAGTTTAGTTAAATTTACGTCCAACTTTGGAGCAGCATGAGGGCTATTTTGGGATGGACCTCGTAATTTTGAACCACTGTTAGATGACGAAGACGACACCTGAGCTGGCATCCCCGCACCACACTAATGGAAGGAAGTCTGTCCCACATCAGATTTAAAGTGCACCAAGAAGTAGAAACTAAGATAACTGTAGTAAAATCAGTGTAACTAGAAATAATTTCAATATACTGCATAGTATACTTTATAAGTATACGACGTTCATATCAAATATTGCTTTTAACCCCTTCACGGTCGGCGTCGCATGTCATACGTTCGGCTTTTCCGTGTCCGTACGGTCGGCGTCGCATGTCATACGTTCGGCTTTTTCGTGCCCGTACGGTCGACGTTGAATGTCATGCGACGAACAGAAAAATTGCATCGTTGAAAGTGAATTCGTCGCTACTTACGCGTCTCGCTATATTCCGGGATTTTGACAATATAAGCAATAAAATAATCGGCAATAAATGATTTGAATGTGGTTTTTAAGATCTGATGGTCAAGAAAGATGTTAAAGCTGTTTCTACGGTAAGGTTGTAAAACCATTTTAAAAAAAAACATTTTTTAAATATATCATTAATAATTCTTTTCATGCAGAAATTTATCTCAAATAACATAAAAATCCTCAAATGCATAGATTTGAAAAATGTTACCAGAAAGTATTTTGTTTTAATTTAAAACTTGGTTGCATTGCAGGGAAAACTGGAGATCAGTGAACGGGATATCAATGTATGCCTACCAGTAGGTCAAGCAAAAACTGCTTACTCACAAGAATAATTTGCATTTTCGAATTCAGGATAGAACATATAATAATTTTCAGAAAAAAAAAAATTCTTGGGAAGGAAATAAAAAAAAAAAAAATCCGACTAAGGAGAGGTTAATGTCTGAAGTGATGGTCCCTTCTAACTATAGACTTGTGGGTTTGACCCATATTGGGACTCCTACTATATTTATAATGACAAATGATTACCTTAATAAAATTAATGAACCCATAAGCTTTAGTGATTCTTTTATACATTTTGCATACACTTTGATAGTAGCCAAAACGTCGAGAAGCGATCATCTTGTATGCAGAACTAGAAATTTAGCTGCATTTGGGGCAAGAATTCCGCGTATGGTGTCTCTCCAGAAATAAACGTAACATAAAATACATTTCTCGACCTTTTGGGAAAAACGAAATTTTGAGATTTGATGGCTCGCGACTACTCGTATTTTTCATGCACCACCACATAATTGAATGCCACGACTCACATCTGTATCGCTGAGTAGAGATGAATTAAGCTACGGCAATAAAGACTCGTTCAAGAAAACATTGGAAGGAATGATCAAAACTTTATTAGCTTGAATTATGGAAGTTCCAACACCATATTTATGAAGTTTGATTTTAATACACACTATCTGTTAAGGTGAACCAAGTTAAACTGTTCAGAAATATTCAAAAGAAAAAGACTGGCAGAAACAAAAATCAACCCTCCAACACAAATTAGAATTATTTGTTAGTAAAAAAAAAATTAAGTATTGAAAAAAAGTTAAAAATACTTTATGTTTAAAATTCTTCATTTCATCCAGATTTATTAATTAAAAATTTTCATTCATTGATACCCAGATATGTTGCCAGCTAAGAACTTGCAAGTACAGTACGAGTACAACAGATGGCATCTGTTGATTATTAACCCCTTAACAACGATGTCCGAGCTCAGTTCGTGCACCGAATTAAGCCATTAACACAGTTTTTTAAAAAAATTTAAGTTATTCATAGACGTTATAATTCGATACGAAAGCGACTTGCATTCCGTTAACATATCAAGTGTTCTACAGAATTCCCACCCCTATTGAGGAAAAAAATTCAAGGTCCATAAAATTACATATTTAAAACATAAAAATGAAAATGATAAATTTAAATCAAATTAATCATTTGCATTTCTACTTTTGAAATAAATTTGATTCGGATCAACAATTCTAAAGATGAAACTGTGTACCAAATTTTATCCATCTAGATATTTAAGTTACTTCCCTGGCTCTATGAAATTAAATAACATTTTGAAAACAGATTTCATTGCAGAGAAAACTGTTTCAAACATATCAGCTACTTTCAAAATACATAAGGATAATTATAGGACTATTTTATTTGGCAGAGAAATACCCTCTGTAGCTTCTTACTGTATTATCAAATTAAGATGCCTTTGAATATACAAAGACAGAAAAGATTGATGATTGAGAACATTCCCTAACAAACACCCTTTATCTGGTGGTGGAATTCTGAAGACAAACCAAGTAAACTGGTTTTTTCTTCTGTCCCAAAAAATAATAAATGGACATTTTGCTTATTTGTCAAGGACCCAACGAAAAATCGAGTACTTTTCCAGGGCTCTGAGTAAGGCAAATAAAATTCAAGGAGTTTTTAAGGATTTTCAAGGAGTGTGGGAAATTTGTTCAATGGAGATATAATTGATTCAATACGGCAGCACATTCCCAAAACAGAAAGAGGTAATCTAATTAGACGGTACAGAAAACT